>PVKE010002463.1:0-34554 GCA_004027555.1 Craseonycteris thonglongyai | reverse complement strand
TAAAAAAGGGTGTATGGCACAAGAGCTTGGCTTCACCTCCCACATTTCCAACGCCACCACCGTCAGCCAGCTGACATTTCTTCTGCTGGTTCCCTGACCTGGAATGCCCTGGCCCCCCCCACTTCTCTCCTCAGACACCTCTCCTTCCTTCACGACACAGCTCGCATGTCCTGCTCTGCTCTGGGAGCCCCCAGTGCTGCAGGCGGAGGGGCTGCTGCCCAGCCTGCCCTCGTGCACGGTCGTACCCGCCTCCTGCCCCCAGCACTGAACCCAGAGCCTGACACAGCGTGAGTGTTGCTCAGTCTGGCTCACAGGACCGTCTCTCCCACCCAGAAGGGCTGTGTTTACGCTCCTGAGCTCTGAAGCCAGACGGGCTGGTTTGAGTCTCAGGTCTGGGGCTTCCTACCTGGGTGACCGTGAGCGAGGGACCTGGCCTCCCCGAGCCTCGGTGTCCTCGTCTGTGAAGCGGGATGGCAGCAGTGCCTACCCCTTGAGCTCACTGCAAGGACGGACCAGGTCACAGGTGAGGTCCTTCGACGTGAGTGTGGCACATGGCGAACTCTGTCATGTTGGTGACAGCTGTTTTCTCGGTTTACAGAGCTGGACAGGGGCCTCACTGAGCCCCAGATTCAGGTCGTGTGCCGCCAGATGCTGGAAGCCCTCAACTTCCTGCATGGCAAGAAGATCATTCACCGGGACCTGAAGGCCGGCAATGTGCTGATGACCTTGGAGGGAGATATCCGGCTGGGTAAGTGCGGGCGGCGGAGCCTGCAGCTCCATCCCGGCCTGTCCGCTGCGGCCACAGGGGCGAGTGGGAGCCTCGCCTCAGGGCAGGCCGCCTTTGCTTGCCCTGGACCACGTACGGGGCTCATTGGCTCTGTCTGTCTCACCTGGTGGTGATTTTGTCCTCCAGGGACATTTGGCAATGTCTGGGGACATCTTTGGATGTCTACTGGCATCTGGTGTGTGGAGGTGAGGGCCCCTCCATACATGAGTGATCCCGCCCACGAGAGCCATAGTGCGGGGTCTGGTGACACTGGCCCAGCCCTGTGCCCAGGTGCTGTGGGGCATGCCAGGGAGACCTGGAATGCAGCCTTCGAGAACTGATCGCCTGCGGGAGGCAGAAAACCGGGGTCAGGACCTGATGAAGGCCTGGTCAGAGCCGGAAGCCCTGGGTTGAGGGACAGGGATTGGTGGGGGGTGTCCCAGCAGCCTTGGGTGGAGACGTGCCCAGCGGGCAGCTTCTCATTTCCCATGCTGTCTCCCCCTCTGACACCCCCTAAACCTGGAGGGTGCTGATGTGCAGGGCAGACAGGATCCCACTCAGAACCTAGCAGGAGGTGACATGGAAGCAGCTGGGTGCATCAGGCTTCTGCAGGAATTGCATGTGCAGGTGAGAAAACCAGGGAGCCAGTTAAGAAGGAAAAAAAGTTCAGGGAGAGCTGAAGGAGCCAGTTGTTACCCATTTCCTGCCAGGAGTCCAGGGCCCCTGCTAAGGCCTGTTGTTCTGCTTTGTAAACCCCTCCCTCCCAAGCCTGCTGCCCTGCCCCCATGGGGCAGCTAGGACTTGCTGCGGGGAGCCCTGCAGGGAGATGGGGTGCAGTCCGTCCGCCTCTTCCTGACGTCCTGGGACCATGTTGGGCCCCTGGAGACACCCCCTGCCCATGTGCGCATGTGACTAAGGAGGCATAAGAGAATGGCTTAGCAGACCTTTCTCCCAAGCGGGGTGTCACCTCATTGGAGACTGTGCCTCTCAACGGGGTACACATAACGGGAAGCAGCAGGGTGAGCTGAGCAAAAAGCGAGGGCTCTTTACGCAGAGTCCAGTTCTGATCCTGGCTGTGCCAGCACTTCTGAGCCGGGGAAACATACTTGCATGTAGCTGCCCAAACCTCCGTTCTTTCATCTGCACGGTGGGCGTGATAGTGCACCCGTCGTCCTGGTTGGACAAGTTATTTCACCATATCCTGGCCCCCACCGGGTTCTACTTAAAAAACAAAAGCAAAATTTTGCAAACCCCCAAATCTTTGCCGTCTGCATTTCAGCTTTTTAAACCATAAAAGCGATGCATACTTTTTATCAAAACCGTTTTGCAGAATATATATAAAACAGAAAATGTGTAAGACTGCCCCTCAGGGCATGCTTCCACCGAAACCCCACTTCTGGGGAGTTAGTCACTATTAGGTTTGATGCACGACCCTCCATGGTGTACGTGCACACCCACGTGCATGTGTCATTCCTTGAAGCTACTGGAATCATGCTGTATGTTCTGGGTTAAGATCGGTCAGTCAGGAGCATGTTTGGGATGAGGTTTATGGACAAACCCCCATGTTAGTATGTACAGTCGCGGCCTCGTTCTTTTTCAGGGCTGCATACTATTTCACAGTTGGTGTGTGGGCCGTTGCTTATCTTGCCATTCCCCAACCAGGCTCCAGCTGCAACATAGTTTGTTTCCAGTTTTTCACTCTTTTGAATAATGCTTTCTTAAGGGTCCATGCTTATTATAAATCTGTGACATGTATAGTTTAGGGGGCCTAGTTCTAGAAATAGGCGTGCTGTCAACATGTCTTAAAATCTTCACGTGTTCATTTGGTCACCCTGTTGAGGGCTTCGTATGTCAGATACGGTGCCGGGGTCCAGTTGTGGACAAAGTGGAAGCATTCTCTTTCTCACAGACGGGGCAGTCTATGGAGGGGAGCGCTCACCCGCCTGCTGCCCTGTCTCAGACTCTTGTTTTCAAATGGGAGGAGAGGGCGCCGTGTTTTCATCAAAGAGACTGCCTGGTGGGAACCCCCCCAACCCCCAACTGTGGGAGGGCAGCCGGTCACCTATCGGGGACACCACGCGTAGACTCCATTCAGGACACAGATGGCTGGGGCCCCCCTGCCCCTTACCCAGGGAGGGCCTGAGGTCCTGGGGCTGCAGGGAGGGCCCCCATCTTGGGAGGCAGAAGGGGAAGCAGCAGGTCCCCAGAAAGCTGACCAGCGCTTGTCTCAGGGAGGGCCCTGGGGACCAACCGGGCCTTATTGTGAAAGTTGGTGGTTTCTGCTTTTCCTGTCCTTTCTCAGGAAGGCACCAGCCAGGCGTGGGCGTGGGGCGTGGGGGGCCGCGGCTCCCTCCTGAAGACTTACACTGGGTCAGAGAGGCAGCCACAGCTTCCAGAAGTTCTGGGCTGAGGTGCCAGCCATTGTTGGCGTTTGCAGGGGAGGGGCCCCCACCCTCCACAGGCCCAGCAGGCAGGGGGGGTGGCCCGGCCCCCCATTCTTACCCAGAAGCCCAGAGGAGTGGGGACTCGCCCGGGGCCACCGGGGCAGTGAGCACCTCACCACGCAGCAGCTGCCGCCCCAACTCTGGGAGGCGATGGCCCTGTTCCCTCTCACGGCCAGACTGTCCCTGCCTGCGCTGTCACCAGCTGACCTTCGAGAGGCTACTGCCTCGTTCACGCCGGGACTCAGGGACCAGCTTTCCTGACCTGGGCCGGTGGGTGGGGCTGCGGTATCTCAGCCTGAAAATCCCAGGCTTCTGGCTCCTGCGCCCGGAGCCAGCTTGGAGCTTCATGCTTCCCATGTGCCTTGTGACCCTCGAGATAGCCCTACTGAGTGGGTCTGCGGTGTCACCCTCCCCATGCCACAGGCAGGGAAGCCGAGGGCAGAGGTTTGCTAACCCCCCGGCCCCTGCCTGTCTCCCGCCCCGTCGGCTCCCCCACATCCTGACCTCTTGCTAACATAGCTGCTCCTTCGCTATGTTTCCATCACCAGAGTAACAAGCTGCACAAGGGTAAGGATTTGGGTTCATCTCTGCACCTAAGAATAGTGTCTGGCACGTAATAGCTGCTTAGTTAACATCTGTTGAAGGAATGAGTTGTCCAGTCCTAAGGCACGCAGTTGTTCTTCCTGTTCGTCTGCCCTGCACCCCGTCCTGGAGGTCACACCCCACCCCTACCCCACTGTAGATTCAATCTCCTAGCCTTGCACGCCCATCTTTCCTTCACTTCACAGTTACTGGTGTTTATCTGATGATCTGTTTCCACCGTCAAACCTTGAGCTGCCTGTAGACAGGGAGGGCTTAGCTTGCTTTGGCCCCTACTGTATTCTCTGCCCTTGGCTAGTGACTAGTTCCTGACGGGCCCTGAATGAGTACAGTAAGTGAATGAGTCAGTGAAATACAAGGGCCAAGACTGGAGCCCAGTTTCCTCGTATTCGGGCCCACACTCTTCCCAGGATGCTCCCTCTGGGTTTGGAACCGTGAGGGATTGAAGACAGAGACTGTCCCCTGGCCGTGGTGTGGGGCCCGCTCGTCTCAAGACCCCAGCAGAGGCTCCCGCTGTGGCCGGCACTTAACACCTGTGCAGTTTCTCGTGCCTTCAAACTGCACATCACCTGCTCACTGGAGGGGTCGCTTCCTCCCGGGTTTTCTTTTAAACCAAGAGGAAGCTTTGACCTGCAGAGCAGAGTGTTGGAGAAAATCTCTCCAGGCCACCCATGGCCCTCAGCGCAGTGGGGCGTGGGAAAGGGGACTGGTGGTGTTGGGTGTGGGTTTAAAGATAAATTGTGCTTAGTTTTTGTTATTCCTGGAAGTCCTACATGTTCATCATGGCCAATATCCGGAATTCAGAAAAGGAGAAGAAACCTCGTCTAGTCTCCCCGCCCTCTGACAACCATTTAAACAGTTTGGTTATTTCCTCCAATTCAGTTCTCTGTATTATTTTGCCCTTTTTGGTGGGAGGAGAGGGGAACATAATTCTGACCATAAGATACATTCAACCGTGTGTCTCCCCCATTCCCCACTTGGCTTTGTAAATATATAAATTCAATATTTTACATTGTTAAACTGTAAGGTATTTAACACGTGAAGCGCCCAGATTATTTTGTCTTGCTTACCGCTTGGCCCGATATATCAGATTTCACTGAAATGCTGGCGACTGGAGATCTGTTTAGGTTGCGATAAGGCTGAATGTTTATATATAGAATATATTTACTGTGTGAATATTTATTATTTACCGCAATTTGTACAATGTATTATTTTAGAAATGCTTTATATTCAGTCAGTTGTCTGCGATTCTTGTTCCAGTGCAGAAAAAGATTTTTCTTTACCCGTGAACGTGAAAATGTCCCTTAAACAGGGAGAAATTATAGTGAAGGAAAACAAAAAAGGAATAACCATTTAAAAATGGAAAGACAAGCGGGACCTCTTACTTATTTAAAATTTATTAATAGAATGTAATTCTTTAAATTTTACATTGTCAGTTAAAATACCATACCGCGGCCTGCACGAAAAGTATACTGTTGGTCACCAGTGACTGACACGGTGCTTAACGTGTTAAATACATAGTAAACATTAATATCCAGAACACAGTACATGTTTAATATTGTTATGTATTAATATGTTTAATTCAGTATTAAAAGATTGAATAAAACTACTTCAAAACTAATTTTAATGACTACAAAATGTTCTGTCACATGGGATATATCATACTACTCTTAATGTGTTCAGTTGTTTACGCTTTACCTTATCTTTCTTATTTCTTGTAATTTCTTGGTTTATCGTGTGTGTGTGTGTGTGTGTGTGTGTGTGTGCGCGCACGCGCGCACGCGCTATACACACCATCTTAAATCTGTTTGGAGGGGAAGCTGGGATGGCTCAGCAGGCTAAGTGCTCGCTTTGCAGCCCTGGAGCCTGAGGATCAAATCCCGGCCCCGGCCCACGCGGACCCATATGCTGAGCTGGGGTGTGCCCCCAGTTCAGTTCTTGCTGGGACCTATGTGGGAGGCTCCTGACCCAGTTCCTGCCCTGAGCAACCCCACGCCTACCTGTGGAGTGAAACTATATGGAAAACTAATGTCAACTATGGAGACTGCTCTGGGCCCTCCCTCTTCTCTCTGTCTCTCTCTGTCTCTGTTTCTCTCTGTCAAAAAGCAATAAAAATAAATCTTTAAAAAAAAAAAATCTGTTTGGAAAATACAGGATATATTATCTGTTGGCTATAAACCATTTAAAACCACTCCCTAAGTTTGCTCAGTGGCAGCCCTGTAGCGGGAGGGAGAGGTGTACCCAAAATGCGACTGTTGCTAATTAAAATTGCTCCTTGAGGTTGTTTTTAATTTGTCACTATTACAGTGGCACCTTAATGAACATCATGCATAATTTTTGTTTATATTTAAGGTAATTTCATTAGGGTAGGTTCCTGGATTTGGAATTCCTGGATCAGAGAATGTGGGTATTTTAAAGGTCCTTGCGATTTTAGTGTGAAACAGCTTTCTTCCAGTGCACTTGGGTTTCTGCTCTCCTGGGCAAGTAGGAGAGTGTGTGTCTCTGTGTCCTGACAGCAGTAGAGGTAGTTCTGACGATCGCTGATTCGCAAAGTAGAAGAGGGCATCTTGTTAGCTGATTTGAGTCCACACCCAGGGCTGTGGGTGGAGGAATGTCAGCCAGAGACTCTATCTGAGATTTTTGTCTTGCAGCTGACTTTGGAGTATCTGCCAAGAATCTGAAAACTCTGCAGAAGCGAGATTCCTTCATAGGAACGCCTTATTGGTGAGTCCGTGGCTTCGGGAAGTGGACCTGTGGACAAGGGAATGTTAAGCCCCAAACTCCCCACGGGGACTTCTTCCAGGGCCAGGGCCCAGGCAAAGGCTCCTGAGTCAGACGTCTCAACTGCTGACCTCTACTCTGCTGCGACCTTGGCCACGTGGCTTAGTGTGCCTGGGCCTCAGTTTCCTGATCTGTAAAGTTAGGGATAGGATGGCACCCACTTAATGGGTTACCGAGAGGATTAAGTGGGGTGGGGCACACGGAGAAGGCACCCTGAATAATACTTGAAGTGGAATTCCTAAAGATGGCTCAGTTCTTGATCAGTTTAAATACAGATTGAGGGCTGGGACCGTGAAGATGAATAAGAAGTCCAGGTGCTACCCTCCCGTGACGTCTTCAGGGACTTCTCCTGTCTATTGCGTTTTTTGTGTTTCTTTTCCAAAACGACGACTTAAAGGAACAAACAAACAAACAGAAGAAACCCATTCTCTCACTTGGCTTCCCACCTAACTTCTCTGTTTTTCATGTGCATTAATGACCTCCCATTGGGGAGTTAGGCCCCTTCTTGCTGGCTTATGACTCACCCTTGCTTCCTCTCTCTCTCTGCCCTTCTATTCCTCTTTCTTCTTTTCTCTCCCGCCCGTCTCTCCCTGCTGCTGTCTTCCCGCCACAGCCCCTCCCGTCCCTGTGTTTCCCTGGGCACCTTCCCTCCCCCCAGCCACCCTCCCCAGGACTCTGTGTTCTGGATTGTTGCTGCCACCTTGTGGCAGGATCAGGAACGGCCGCGGGATGGGATGATGGAGCCCCTCGGACCGATGGTGTTTTTCTGTGCGAAGACCTTCTGGAGGAAGACGGTGGGATGGACAGTCGTGCGACTCGTGATTCAGGAGCGCTGCCCGCCCCGCCGACACAGACGCGTGCCGGCCCCTGGCCTGGGTCTCTGGGATGCGCCTGGGGCGGCCCGCTTCTTAGCCCCCTGTTGCCCCTTGGTTGGTTCAGGATGGCCCCCGAGGTGGTGATGTGTGAGACCATGAAGGACACCCCGTATGACTACAAAGCCGACATCTGGTCCCTGGGCATCACTCTGATCGAGATGGCCCAGATCGAGCCCCCGCACCATGAGCTCAATCCCATGCGGGTCCTGCTCAAAATCGCCAAGTCGGACCCGCCCACGCTGCTCACGCCTTCCAAGTGGTGAGGAGGGGCAGGGGGCTGCAGCACCCGGGAGGCAGGGGGCAGGGGCCTGGGTGGAGTGCCGGGCTCTCCCGTCACTGTGGGGCCCCGGAGAGCGGGTGTGGCCGGGGCTCGGGGTCCCCGGGCCCCTCGTGCCTCTTCCCCACTCTGTGCTGCATCCAAGCAGACGGGGCCAGGCCCCCTGTGGGTGTAAGGGCCTCAGCAGCCACAGGGCACGACCCTGGGCCGCAGCCCAGGCTGGGGTTCGGGCTTGAACCCCGGCGCTGCTGTTCTGCTCTGTGTCCTCAGGCAAGGCCCCCGCTCCTCCAGTTCCCCTGTCCCCGTCTGTATGGTGCTGTCCCAGAGGAGAAGGTCATGCGGAAGGCCCCATCGCCTCCGCCTTTGAGCTCATGAAGGCTCCTTTGTCCTTCCATGGGCGTGTTTGGGGGACATGGAGCCTGGGACCCGGGAGCTTTCTCGGCTCTCACCCGGCTCTGAGCTTCCTGTCGCCACCTGTCTGTCCTCCCAGGTCTGCGGAGTTCCGAGACTTCCTGAAGACGGCCCTGGATAAGAACCCAGAGACGCGGCCCAGTGCCTCACAGCTCCTGGAGGTGAGTGGGTCCCCTGTCCCCGGCCGCCCACCCGCCCTGCTGCCCTGCGCTGTCTTTGGAGGTGGGTGACAGATGAGGTCAGCCATGGCCTGAGAACCAACACACTTCTCACCCGGCCCCGGTCCATTCATTTGTCACCCGTGCCTCCTAAATGACAGCTCTCGTGCTGGGGGTGGGGGGCTGCTGTGAAAGAAGCCCCCCAGGGCCCTGCCCTCCTGGAGCTGATGGTGCAGCGGGGGAGACGGGCCAGAGCAGCAGATGTGTGCACGTGGCACGGGGACATGAGGACTTTGGAGAAAACAGGGCAGGTGGGTGGCTGGCCTGGGCGGGGCTGCTCCCTGACACAGGAGGACACAGAAGGGCTCTGTGTGAGCAGAAGCTCGGAGGGGGCGAGGGGGCCAGGCCAGAACGGGATGTGAGTGTGAGAGGCTCGAGCCTGGAAGAGCCAGGAGGGGGAGGACAAGGGGATTGGGGATGAGGTCGGAGAGGTGCAGGCCCACCCCCAGGTGCGACGGTTCCCTCAGGGGACGCAGGGCTCAGGACAGTTACACAGCAGAAGGACACAGACAGGCACGTGGGAGAAACCAGGCACGAGCTTTTGGTCATACAGGGCGCGTGTAACTCCCCAGTAACATGCTGTGACGAGACGCGTGACACGTCTACCAGGAAGCGAGAGAGCACAGGGCCCAGGGTTTTTGCTGGGGGCTGGTCACATGGGTACAGGCACCTTTTGCCTGGCACGTTCCGGCATCCCAGACCCTCGAAGCCAACCAGAGTTCAGCGTGGACCGTGTTGTTTAGATGAATCGTCGAGGCAGGTGGGTCTCTGTCATCCGTCTGTGGTGGCAGTTTGCCCCCAACCCAAGTTCCCAGAGGCCAGCTGAGGGCCAACCTTGGAAGCTAGGAGAGAGGAGGGGCCCTGTGCCCAGCCCCTGCGGGCATGGCCAGGCCACCGAGGGCCAAACCAGGCCTTGGGTTTTAGCCAGTGTGCAATGGCTCCCCCGAGGGTTTGGAGCGGGGACACCATGACTGACGTTTCCAGGGGTCGCTTTGGCTGCTGTGTATGACATCTGGGCGACTGAGCGTTTCCTTAGCTGGCTGTGCATCTTAGCGTGGGGACGTGGGTGATGGTCCCCTGGCAGCTGAGATTGTGGGAGTTGCTGGGAGTGGCCTGTCACCTGGGCCAATGCCTCACTCACAGCACTGACTGTGCGCCTAGCTGTCCCCAGCTCTGCCCATCGCTGTCCCCGTGCCCCCACCCGTGCTAATGGGAGAGGCAGGGGGTCTTGGAGGTGGGTAGGAGCTGCCCCTCCGTGCTCTGTCCCTCTGGTCCTTCCAGCCTGTGTGACAGCCTCTGACATGCAGTGGGAGGGCGGGAGGAAGAGGCCCCACCAGGCACTGAGACCCAAGTACTTACTGCTCCTCAGGCCCTGAGCCCATGGCTGACCTTGTGGGCGACAGGCAGCCGTCGGGCGTGTGCAGCGCAGGGATTGTGTGGACTGGGGTTGGAAAGTCCTGGGTTCAAATCCCGGCTCTGCCCTTACTGGCTGTGACACCCTGGCTGAGTGGCTTAACCTCTCTGAGACTCAGTCCTCCCTCCGAAGCGGGGATTCTAGCAGTGTCCCCCTTACGGGGCTGGTGTGAGGATCACATGAGACGATACCTTAATGCACAGTGCCTTGCCTAACCGTTACAGACTGGGCTCCGTGAATGCTGGGTGCGTAGAATTGAATTATTAAAACATCCAGGATGCAAAATGGGGTCTGCTGGGAGGTCACGATTATTCCTTGTAGATTTCTGCAGTGTATTTGAAAGCGAATGTCGGGAGGACCAGAGGCCTCAGTTTCTGGGTGTTTGGTGGGGCGGGGGTGGGGGTGGGGGTGGGGTGAGGGCGCAGTGGGCCCACTGACCCTGCCAGACGCAGAAGCCCCAGGCCGCTTAGGGCCGGTTGTTTCCTGTGAGCCAGCACCTCTTGGACATTCCACCGGGAAGACACAGCTGTCTCCCGTCCCGCACGGCAGCCCGAAGCCCTGGCCTGAGCCAGGAATTTCCGTTCTGTAGTTGGAACTCCTCCTCCAGAGGAGTCTCGGCATGAGACGGAAAGGGTCGCAGATGGAAGGAGAGGGCCTTTGGGGTAGATGAAGCCCCTTTCAGAGCCTGGGCACAGCCAGCTTCCCCAGGGGCCTTTTCATCTCCGAGGGAGGGAGGGTGGGACACCTTACCCCTCAGGTGAGGACACAGGCTTGATGTCCAAGGTAGTTCCAGATCTTGGCTTCCCAGCGCCCCTTCCAAAGGTGGTTGTGCCCCTACCTTGGCCCTTGTCTCTTGCCTGCTTCTAGAAGGTTCCTCCCAGCTCCTTCCTGTCTGTCCCTGCATTCTGCCCCGAGCTGATGGACGGATGCCCACTTCAGTTTATGGCTCACTGCCTTGCGCAGATATTGTTTGGGGACGTATCCCACAGCCGCGACCAGTCTCTGCCATCGGGCCCGCCCACTCTGTGCCTCGGTTTCCTCTGCAGGCTTTGGATGGCGCTCACCTCTCACAACTGTGTGAGCGGGTGCGGTTTTCAGCGTCATGGCTGTCACACATCGTGCTCAGTCTACACCCTTGTTGAACTTGTTCTCAAACTCCACGCCACGGTGTCAGCGTCCTCGTTAAGATCACCTTCCATGTTGCTGGACTCGGCAGCAGTCGCAGCTGACCCTTGTCTTCCTCACTGTCTGCCCTTGACTTCCGGTGCCCATGTCCCCTCTCGGAGTCCCCTCCTCCTCACCCGTCACCACTTCTCAGCCTCCTTCACCTGCTCCTCGTTTCCAGCTAAGAATGTGGACGCGGGCCGGGGCCCCCTCCACTGTCCCCGTTCACCTTGGTGATCTCATCCCGTCTGTAATGATGCTCACGTCCACCTGCCCCCACCCTTGTGTCTAGCCGTTCACTCCACGCCCTCGGATGCCCACTTGGCACCTGAAACTCCACTCGTCCGCCACCAGCCGCTTTCCCAGACGTGTCCCACTGATGGCTTTCCTGACCCCAGCTCCCCGCGGTCAGGCCCCAGACCTTGCAAGCCTCCTCGAGCGCTTTCTCACACACTCCACATCCTTTCTACGGAGAAACCCCACCGACCCTCCCTTCAGAACGTGCTAGAACCTGAGCATCTCTCGCCACCTCCCTTACAGTCACCTGTCTGAGCCGCCATCATCTCTCTCTTAGATTATTGCCTCTTCGCTGGGCTCCTTGCCCTGCTTCAGTCTGTTCTGAGCACGGTAGCCACAGGGAACCTTTCAAATGTAAGCCCGCTCCCTCCCTCCTGGGTCTGAAGCCCCTGAATGGCTCCCATCCCTCTCAGGGCAAAGTCTAGAATCTCAGTGACCTGCCAGTTCCTATGTGACCTGTCTACCCCACCTTAACCCCTCACTCTGCTTCAGACACGCTGGCTGCCTTGCCGTTCTTCCCACACACCGGGCACACGCTGCCTCAGGGCCTTTGCATAGCTCTCCATGCCACCCAGGATGGTCTTCATGGTTAACTCTCTCTTCAGTCACTGTGCAAATGTCAGCTTGTCGGTGAGTCCTGCTGCAGCCACCCTACTGAGAGCTGCAAACCTGCTGTTACCTGACATTCCTCATTCTTCTTCCCTTACCCTACTTTTAATTTTTCCATGGCACATAGCACGGTGGTGTGTGACTGACTTATTAAGTTTAGTGTTGATCTTCCTAACTTGCCAGTGTCTGTTTTGTTTGCTGATGGGTCCCAAGCCTCCAGAGCAGTGCCTGGCGTGGAGAGGGCCTTCAACAAGTATTTGTTGGGGAAGCTGGGATGGCTCAGTGGGCTAAGTGCTCACTTTGCAGCGCCAGGGACCGAGGATCGAGTCCCGGCCCCGGCCCATGCGGAACCATATGCTGAGCTGGGAGCTCCCCCAGTTCAGTTCTCTCTCTGTCTCTGTATCTCTCTCTCTCTCTCTGTCAAAAAAAATAAATAAAAAACAAAAAATAAATATTAAAAACAAAACAAAACAAAAAAACAAACAAGTATTTGTTAAATACACTGACTTATTTTTACTTAATACACTGTTATGTGGACCATGCAACCCTCTCTACCTGTGCCAGGTGCTATTCTAAATACTTAACAGGTGTTAACTAATTTAATCATCATAACAGCCCTGTGAAGTAGGTGCTATTCAAATCCCTGGCAAACAGACATAAGACTGAGGCACAGAGAGGTTAGGTAGCCTGTGCAGGGTCACACAGCTTGTCAGTGGCAGAGCTGGGATTCTGTACTGGTTGTCTGATTCCAAAGCCTGTTGTCTTGACCATTAAGCTGCCTCCAAATGAATGAAGGAAAGAAGACAAGAAAGAGGAAGAGAGAAGGGAGGAATGAGGTAAAGACGTAGACACCTGAAAACTTGAAAGCATTATTGGGCATGTTGTAGAGCCGGTGTTGGCGTGTGGGGCTCCCCGGCTGATGGGTTCTGAGCACAAGAGGAAAACTGGCTCAGGTTCTTGGAAGGGACATCTGTGTAGATGGCTGGGGAGGGTGCTGGCTGGTGAGATAAGACGGCGTCTCAGGGCTCCCCATGCGGATGGCATGGCAGCTGGGTTCCCTCAGATCTGAGCCTTGCCATCACATTTTGAGCGCTTACTGTGCACTCCACCCTGGGGAAGCCGGGATGGCTCAGTGGGTTAAGCCCTTACTTTGCAGCCCTGGGGACCGAGGATTCAATCCAGGCCCCGGCCTGTGTGGACCCATGTGCTAAACTGGGGAGTTCCCCCAGTTTGGTTCTCACTGGGGCGAGACCCCGGCCCAGTTCCTGCCCTGTGCAGCCCCACACCCACCTGTGAAATGAAACTACGTGGAAAAATCAATGATGTGCAACTATGGAGACTGTTCTGGGCCCTCCCCCTTCTCTCTGTCTCTGTCTCTGTCTCAAAAACAATAAAAATAAATCTTTAGAGCCACCACCGTTATTCCCAGTGTACAGATGTGCACACTGAGGCTCAGAGAGGTGAGTGTCCTGCCCAAGTGGGGCTTGACCCCACGCAGCCTGGCTCCAGCGTCAGGCTGTACTGCTCTGCACCCACGACTAGTGACCCTCATTCACGGTCCCACTCAGCAGCCAGAGTCACTGCTCGGCCACAACCCGGTGGCAGTGGCTTCTAAGAGTCAAGCCTCAGCTTCTCACAGAGGCCTGGGACGCCCCCCTCCCTTCCTCCTCCTGCCATTCCTTCCCTCTCCCCTCCTCCCATCCCCTCTCCTCTCCCCGCCTCCCTTGCAATTTCTGCTGCCCTGGCCTGCTGCCTCCAGCACACCAAGCTCAGTCCTGTCTCAGGACCTTTGCACTTGCTACGCCTGTACCTGGAATTCTCTGTGCCCGTTTCTCTCCTTGGCCAGCCCCTTCACATCCCTCAGCTTAGATGGCACCTGTTCGGGGAGGCCCCTCTGACCAAGGATCTAAGAGCCTCCACAGTCTAGGCTGGGTTGTACCAGCCTCGTGCTGTCCTGTTACCTGATCTCAAATGATCTTGTCACTTGGTTATATACCTGTCGCCTCCCACTCAACTGCAAGCCCCCCAAGGGCCAGACCTCACCTGTCTTACTGTTCAGCCTTATCTCAGCACCTGGTACGTTGCTGGCCTTACCTCTGTGAATCAATGAGCAAAGGGGGGCACGGGGAAGAAATGAAGTGAAATTCTCCCCATCTTTACTCGTTTGGATTAACTAGATGTCAGCCTGATTTGGGAAACACTGAAGGACAAGGCTCTTCAAAGGGAGTGAGGTTTGTGGCTTCCAGGTGTGCCAAGTAAGGTGGCCACGCTAAGAGGCGTTGCCTCGTGGTCTCCCCCAAGTGCACTGTTCGAAGTGAACAGATAAAAATGATTTTAGTGGGCCTATCCGTTGTGCGTGTGTTCTTAAGGTGCCAGAAGAAGTTATTTTCTGTGGCCATTGCTGTACTTCCCGGAATGTTCCTGTAAATTTCAAATAAGCAAATTCCAACCTCATGACAGCCCCTCGCCCCCGACATTCCTTCTACGCGCCCGGGGTGGGCAGGAGTCAAGTCCCACATCCCTGTCCACACCCTGGATCTGGGAGAAGACGCCTGACAACAGGCGATTTAACATCTGCTGGGACCTTAAAAAGCTTTGGTGTTTTGCAAGGTCTGTGAAAGAGATGTGACGTTTCTGCTAACGCCTCGGAATACAACATATACCGCTCTGCCTCATGCTTTTGCGCGCGCACACACACACACACACACACACTTCCACCCCGACACACGAGCATGTTTTATAGCAGCTTTATTCATAGTCACCCACACTAGGAAACAACACACATCTAACCGGCAGCAGAGCAAGGGAACAGACGGACGTAGTCACGTGATAGAAGGTGGCCCAGGCATAAGAGGGAACCGTTCACTGATACACGTGACAGGAGGTGACTCGCATAGTGTCAGTGCGTGTTGTTGGAAGAAGGCCAACCATCCTGTCTGGTTGTGCTCACACAAAGGTAAAGAGCAGGCAAGACCATTCAGGGAGCTGGGCCGCTGTGGGGAGTGGGGTTCCCTGCAAAAGGGGTGTGGAAATGCTGTCACGAGCTGGTGCCTATGTAAGAAACAAGGGGAAAGGTACTGAGCTCCACGATTAGTGGACTTCACCGTGCGTAATAGTTCAGTGTGTGTTGTGTGTAGTGTATTTTTAAAAACCACACACGAAAAGTTTTTGAAAAAGAATAAACACACACGAACCGCCCCCAACGTTGCTTTAGCTCCTGCTCTGGGCTGAGCACTTGTGAGTGCTTTTGTCTCCTGCAAGGTCATGACCTCCCTGGGGGTTTGGAGGGGAGGCACCTGCAGCTCAGAGAGGGAGAGTGACACACTCCATGTCACACAGCTGGCGAGCAGCACCGCCCGCATTTGCCCTCTTTTATCGCACACAGGACTTTCTGAGCTGCCTCTGGGTGTCCCTGACCCCGGTGGCTCTTATCCGGTGTCTTGTCCCCTTACAGCATCCCTTCGTCAGCAGCGTCACAAGTAACAAGGCTCTGCGGGAGCTGGTGGCTGAGGCCAAGGCCGAGGTGATGGAGGAGATCGAAGACGGCCGGGATGAGGTGGAGGAGGAGGACACCGTGGATGCCACCTCGGTAATGCCCAGGACGGGACGGGACAGGTGCCGGGGAGGGAACGGCCCAGAGGCCACGAGCTCCCACGGGCAGGGCGGGTGGCCGGGTCCTGCACGTGCTCACGAAGGACCAGGCGTCTCCATCTCACGGGGGATCATGCAGGTTTTAAAAGCTGGTAGCTGACACTTGCCTCCGGGCATTTTCACCTCCCCACCGTGGCTCCCGCACAGAACGAGTCTGTTTTGGGCGTTGCTGTGGGGTCCACACAGGTAAAGGCTACGCTTGATCAGAGGCAACAGGCTCAGGGGTGCCGGCCACCCCAGACCCCGCCAGACACCTTGAGTGCCCGGGGCCCCTGGTGCGTTAGCAACCCAGCTGCAACTGCAGCACTTGGCTGGATTTACATTTAAATAAAAGCTTATTAAAAACATTTAAAACCATTTGATCCAAGCCAAACATGCCCGTGGGCTGGATCCGCCCTCGGGTCTTGCTGCTTGTGGGGTGCGGGCAGGGGTGGGGGCCCCTCTCCCAGGAGGGGCTGTTTGTGGCCCAGATGGTGCCCTGGACCCCGTGAGGCAGGGCTGGCATGGGTGTGAGGATGACGACCACATCTGAGCTTCTGAACTGTCGCGCTGGGTATTGAGCGGAAGGTGGTGGGTTAGTTGCTTCTGGAAACTTCCGTATCTAAGGTCGAACCTCCAGTGGCCATCAGGACCCGAAGGAATGCTTCTGGCCGGAACCATGATTTCGTCACGGGGCAGGGCGGGCGTGGGGGCGTCTCTGGGCTGGTCTGTGTTCCACTCCTGACCTGGGAGGGGGCTGTGTGAATGCTCACCTTCCTCATTAAGCCGGACAGTCTTGTTTTATCCAGAGAAGTGGGTGTTCTCTGTCGTCATAACAACATTTACAGTACTTTGTAGCACCCCCCAAAGTCTAACAAACAGAACTTGATAACTTAGTGGCTGGTAGGCTACATTTAGCCTCTGTGCCGGTTTGATTTGGCTTTTATGCCATATTTTATAAACTTGAATTAGTTGGCCATCTAAAAATCAGGAGCTGTCAGGTAAAAATCCAGATTCTGGGTTTTCTTGAAAAATGGGAAGGTCTGGCCACAGGGGCGCCCATTTCCCCACATTGCCACGGTTGGCTGGAGCAGAGCAGCCACGGCCCCTTCAGGCAGGACACGAGCTGCCCCACTGGCCGCAGGTGGAGGAATACTAGGTATTAAACAGCTCAGAGACAACCGGGAGCTGGCTGTTCCTGGGAACAAGTCGTGTTTACAGTTGGTGATGCGATAGGGAGCGGTGAGGACTGGCGTATAGGCCGGTGACACCTTCTCTGCTTCTCTGGGCCGTGGTCCACTTCACCTGGTGGTATCTGACTTGCCAGCCACACTGTGTCTGTGACTCTGTCCTGCAAGGTACGGCAGTGTGGCCTTGACGATTTTCTCCCCTCTAGCCTCTGGGGAACCACACTCCCGACTCTTCTGAGGCGAGTCCAGTGAGCCTCGAAGCTGACAAGCTGCCCAAGGAATTGCCTCTCACCCCACTGCCACCCAGCCAGCCTCCGGACACTGTGAACGGACCCAGCCAGCCCTCTGGGGACACAAGCCTCCAAACCACCAGCCCCCCAGATGTGGCCCCGGGCAGTGAGAACGGGCCAGCGGTGCCCATGCCCCTGCGCAAGGCCCGGCCCATGTCCGTGGGGGCCAGGCTCCAGGTTCCCGAGGAGAAGCGGGTTGCTGACCAGGATGGGGAGCTCAGAGCCGACCGGCCCCCAAAGACAAGCCAGAGCCGTCCCAGCAGCAGCGCCCTGGAGACCTTGGGTGGCGAGCAGCTGGCCAACGGCAGCCTGGAGCCCCCCGCCCAGGCGTCTCCGCGCCCACCCAAGAGGGACCCGGGCAGCGGCAGCCTCTGCGTGTCTGAGAGCGTGGACTATGGCTCCTCCCTCTCCGCTGACCTGGCCCTGAACCGGGAGACGGGCTCTCTGTCCCTCAAGGTAACGCAGGCCAGGGATGGGTGGGCGGTTTTGGATTTTGGAAGCGCTCGGGGCTGCCTTCGCTTCTGCAGTTGCTCACGATTGTTCTTTCTTTAAAGGGCTTTTGGTCTCATTCGTGGCTTAGCCTCCAGTGTATCTGACTGCAGTCTGGGATTCAGTCCTGCCACCCCGAGGGTCCTACCCACAACCAAGGCCGGTTTGGGGGAAGGCACTCTATCTGGTTTTTCCTTCAGCCGTGTACTCAGTGAAAAACATACAGTAGAGACTGAAAAGTATCTGCTGACTGAGAGAGCGAGGGGGGGAAGCAGCTGCCCAGTATAGGTGGCGCTTGGAGGGGGAGAAAGGCCGCCTGGTTCTAACGGGCCACAGGATGAGCTCCGACGTTGTCCTTAGGAGAGGTGCCCTGTTCCTTCTCTTCTCTTCTGAACGAGTGAGAGAAGTAGTAAGTTTTAATAAAAATGGAAGGCGACCCACCCAGAGCAGGGTCTCCCCTGCTCCCCCATCTGTTCTCGGGGTGTTGAAGACACTCCTTGCTGGCCCGCTGTGTGTCAGTACCCCTGGCGTGAGGGGAGGGACCGGCCGCCCTGACCACAGGGCCTCACACTGCCAGCCTCCAGTCCTCACTGTCCTGTCCCCACGCGAATCGAGCCCGAGGACCCGTGAGCTCCAGCTGTTGGGAGATGAGAGTCGGGCGTGACTGTCCGGGGCCCATGGCGTCTAGAGCCCCTGGTGTCTGGGCAGGAGTTGGGGGGCAGAGCAGACTTTGAGGGCACAGAGACTCCTGATGGGAGCCCCCCGGCCCCCTCTTCTCCCTCCCTCCTTGGTGGGAAGGCCCCCCAGGGCAGTGCTGGGAAAGCGTGCTGGGCTACACCTTGGGAGCCAGGTGAGAGCTCAGCAGGGCAGTGCTGCGACTCCGCCGAGGGTAGGCCCACAGGCCCTCCTGCGAGTCAGGACACAGAACGTTCACAGGGTGCCGGACACCTCCAGGAGTCTTGGTGATGCGTGTGAACGGTGCGATTAGTCACAGGACAAGACAGGTAGCATGACTACTCATGGTGCCTCCAGACAGGGGTGGCTGCCAGTAGAGTTCAGGTCAGATTGGGGTTGGCAGCCAAAGCCGTTGTGAGCTTGCTTTTCTGGGCTCTGGATTTTGGCCCTGTGGTCCGCAGTCGTGACTGTAAGAAAGAAATACCACATATTGAACACTTGCTGGGAGCTGGGTGGGTTGCCTCACTGAGCCTTCATAACCACCCTGTCTCCTCCAGGGACAGGTGTAGGAATCTGAGGTTTGGATGGGACAAGGGACTCGCTCAGGGTCACAGAGCCAGCAGGTGGGAGAGGACTAGAACCGTTTTCTGTGTGCAGGTGCTGGCAGCGTCTGAAGGCCAAGATCAGAGAGAGGAAAGGGGTTAAGTTCAGACGCTCAGGCCCCCAGATTGAGACAGGTGGATGATGGACAGCATGTCCTCCCCCGCGGGCCTGAGGCCGTGGGCCACACCCCGTCACCCACGGGGCCTCAGCTGACAGGCTGAGCTCTGCTTCCTGATTTCCCCCTGCCAGGACCTACGGCTGCACAATAAAACCCTCAAGAGGACACGGAAGTTTGTGGTGGACGGCGTGGAGGTGAGCATCACCACCTCCAAGATCATCAGCGAGGACGAGAAGAAGGATGAGGAGATGAGATTTCTCAGGCACGTCTGGGGAGGACGGCTGATGGTGCTAACAGGGTGGGGGTGCCCTGAGGGGTCCATAGCATGTCTGTCTACGGCACGAAGTGAGGGGTCAAGGAGGCCAAAGGAAACAGGTTTTGCTGGAGATTCTGCACTCCCCGAACCGTCCACCCACCCACCCATCATCCATACATCATCCATCCACCCACCAGGCGGTGGACACAGTGGTGACCCAGAGTTGCGGCCTCTGGCTTTGTAGGACGGGTCCCCGCTGCACGAGATCACTGAAGGAAGTGGTGGGTGGCACTGCGAGTGCCTGGGCTGGGGGGAGGCTCCCCTAAGCGGAGCTGCGGGAGCACAGAGGGCACTGCCAGGCTGGGGCCCGAGGAGTGACTGCTCCGCGTGTTCAGGGAAGTGGGGGCTGCCGTGTGGAGCGCAAGGGCAGCAGGACAGGGTAGGGGCACAGTCCCTGGGGTCTGCAGGTCATGTGGGCCTGTGGGTCGGGGTGGAGAAGTGGATTTGATACCCGCTGGAGTGACAGTGGAGTGCCCAGCTCTGATGTCCCTTCTGAAAGACAGGTCTGGGCTGTAGAGGGGACAAGACTAGTGCAGGGAGACGGAGACCCTGCCCAGGACCATGGCCGATGTAACGTAATTTTGGAGGCCATACCCATGAAACGGGGAGGGACTGGTCTGGGGAGGGTGTGAGGCCAAGCTATCTGCTGGGAGCCATCTTTGCACGTTCAAGTTGCTCGGGTCCTTGAACAGCCCTTTGGGAGACCGTTTCCGCCATTTTATGAACGAGGAGACTTGTTTCTTGGCAGGTCCGTCACGGCCCGGTTGCCCAGGTTGTGGCCAGGCCTGTCTGGGATCCTGCCAGGCTGCTGCTGGCTGGGAAGCTTCCCGGGGGTGCTGGGGGCTTAGTCACCGAGGCTTTGGGGCAGGGCCTGTGCAGGGTAAATTGGGTGTTGGTGTGGAGAACATTTCTAGACACCACCTTCTGTCTGCAAGGTCACCTGGGAAGTGACCTGTACTCTGCACTCTTCAAGGGCTGGCTGTCCCTCATTGCCCCTCTGAGCAGGGCAGGTTCCGGGGGCTGAAATCCCCAATGTCCAGGCCCCCTCTACAAGCGCTGCCACCGGCCTGGCCGCACCCTCCTCCTGAGCAGAGCTGAGACCTGGCCCAGGCGCAGGAGAGGCGCCCACGAGGAACAAGGCTCGTTTGCCGGCCGTGGCTGAGGCCGGGGCGTCCTGTAAACCCAGCCGGGTCCATGCCCTCATCACACCTGGATCCTAGCCTTTCAGGACTGGGTCACACTCAGGCTTCTGAACCGTGGGACAGAACAGTCACACTCACCCAGACTGAGGCTTCTAGGTCAGAGTTCTGTTTTTCCCTAAAATTGCTGGTGCTGGTTCTTTCTCGAGACTCCAGCCTGTCTGCCGGCCTCTCCTATGAGAACTCGCATGAGTGGGGAGGTCATGTTAGACCCGGCCGCTTACCCTCCTTCTGCATTCCCTTGTTTTCTGGGCCGTTGCTCTCTAAGCTTCTTTGCCTTGAGTCAGGATTTCCATGTCTTTGAAGTCGCCTCCTGATGGAAGCTTCTGAACATGGCTGCAGAGTCTTGGGGTTTCCCCAGGATCGCGCAGCCCTGGGCTCTGCTTCCTCTCTGACTATATAAATGACACGTATCCATTTGTAATGGACTCACTCAGGAGCCACAGCTAACACTGTGGGGCTTATCTGGCCAGTATTCTCGGGGAGTATCCACATGCACACATCGACAGTATGTAGGCTACAAAAGTAAGGTGAGCTGTGTGGCCGAGGTCAAGTTTTTATTGCATTTACATTTTGAAGAGGCATTGTGGTTCAAAACTCAAGACAGAGAAGGTAAACAGTGAAAAATCTCCCTTTCACTTTCCTGCCAGACACATCCAGCTCCCTCCCTGTGTTGCTGTTTGATGGTGTAATCCTTCCAGACACACACACACACACACACACACACACACACACACACATTTCTTACCCACATGGTAGGGTAGCATAACAGACTCACTTGTTAACATCTTGCTTTTTTCACTTAGAGATTCATTCTGTATCTGTTCATAAAGGATGGCTGCATCTTTAATAGATGTTTTTCTACATAATTACCTTCTAAAATGTGATTTTAATGGTTATATAAAATTACATCACCTGCATATGTTTTAGTTAGGTCTATACTGATGGATTTTGTACTATTACAAATAGTGTTGTTACTAAAATCCATAGTGTATACTTTAGAACCAGAATCCAGAAATTGAACTGCTATCTCACATTTATACCTCAGCAGGTTATGAAACTTTATCAATTTCTCCGATACTCTCACCTGTTTAATCAAAATGGTATATCACTTTAATTTGCATTTCATATCCATATAGGTTACTTTACCTTCTTTTTCTTTTGTTTCATTATGTCTATTCGTGTTCTGTGTTGCTTTTAAAAATGAAGGTAGTCCCGTTTTTCTTTCTGATCTGTACGTATTCTGTACACACGGAGGATACTAATGGTTTGTCTGTCTGGAACGTCCACAAAGCCTGAGTTCTCACCGCGCCCCTGCCCAAGACCGCGTGACGCCCCCTCCCTCGCACGCACCCCCAGCTGAGCTGTGGGACCTGAGGCCGCTCTGATGGAATCGTGCACATCCTTTAACCCTCAGGCGCCAGGAACTGCGAGAGCTTCGGCTGCTGCAGAAAGAGGAGCATCGGAACCAGACGCAGCTGAGCAGCAAGCACGAGCTGCAGCTGGAACAGATGCAGAAGCGCTTTGAGCAGGAGATCAACGTGAGTCCCGCAGAGCCGGGTCCCTGTGGGCCATCCGCTGCCATGTTTTCAAGAGAAGCTGTAGAGTGAGGACGACTGGGCAGCGGGAGCACTTCATCGCTGCCGCCTTCCCTGGTTTCCTGATCTCAGGAGGCACTGACTTCCAAACACAGAACCCCATGCAGGCCACATAGGAGTGTCTCTAGAGGGAAAGTAACCTGTGCTGAGCACCGATAAGAACCTTGCACGATAGATGGCCCGGTCTTCCTTTTGCACATGAGAAAACAGACTCAGAGAGGTTAAGCGACTTGTCCTAGGTCACACAGCAGAGGCGAGAGTGCTGGGATTCAGGCATTAAAGTCCAGTCTAAGGACAGTTTCCAGGCTCTCCCCACCCCGCTTCCCACCCCCTCCCAGGTGTAAGGTGACTTTGCTGAATTTCTTTCTGCTTCTTCCAGGCCAAGAAGAAGTTCTTTGACGTGGAGCTGGAGAACCTGGAGCGTCAGCAGAAGCAGCAGGTGGAGAAGATGGAGCAGGACCATGCCGTGCGCCGCCGGGAGGAGGCCAAGCGGATCCGCCTGGAGCAGGAACGGGACTATGCCAAGTTCCAGGAGCAGCTCCGACTCATGAAGAAGGAGGTGTGTGTTACGGCCTAGGGTGGGGTCTACATTAGTGCCTCTTCCGTGTGCCCTCAGAAAGGACGTGAGTTCTGCTGTTGGGTGGCACAGTGTGTCAGTGCCAGGTCGGTCAAGTTTACTGACTGTGTGCAGTTCAGGCCTTGTGCACAGGCGTGCTGGGGCTGAAGACAGTTTTTAGGAAGTGTGAGGAGGTACTCTGATCGGGAAACTCCCTGCTTCCTGGTGCAGGTCAAGAATGAGGTGGAAAAGCTCCCCAGGCAGCAGCGGAAAGACAGCATGAAGCAGAAGATGGAGGAGCACATGCAGAAGAAGCAGCTTCTGGTGAGTAGAGAGGCCGGGGAGCCCCAGGCCCGAGACCCTGAGTGTGACCACGCCTCCCTGACTCTGCCCCTCCCTGTCACCCCGTCGTCACCTCCCAAAGCTGTAGTGCCTCCTGCCTCACTTTAGGGCTGTTTGGACATCATGTCTCCTTGACTAACCCGCTGCACCCATCTGCCCACCTGGTTGGCAACTCAAGGACATTAAACCACGGGTTCCCAGACCTGGGCCGTGTGTTTTCAGGGTCAATGTCCTGTAGTTGTTCCTGACACCTCCTTTCTTTCCATCACCTGGTGCACATCTCTGTGACTCCCTAGCATTGCCATCTGTGGCCTGAACTATGACCGTAACCTCCCAGCTAGTCTCCCTGCATCCTCTGTTGGTCCTCTGCAGTTCTTTCTGTCCCACCAGCAAGTGTGATCAATACGAATTCCAAATCTGATCATGTCTCCCTCCCTCTTCTGTCCATAAGCTAAGAGCAGCCTGCGCTTCGTCCCTTGTTGTCGGCACTGTTGTCATTTTCTCCCACTACGGAGCCTGCACATTCTGCTTCCTTTGCTCCCAACTGCAGGGAAGTTTAGTCTGTGCTTACAGACACTTTGTACGTGGTCTGGCTTAGCGCTCACAGCTTAACAGGGCAGAGCTCTGCGCCTTCCCCTTTGCAGAGGGAATTGAGGCTCCGACAGGTGACATTGCAGAGTTAATAGTGGGGCGAGGCAAGGCCTCCAACCCAGACCTCACATTCTCTCCAGGGCACCCTACTTCCCTCCAACCTGTCCCTGGACACTGACTAGAAAAGCAATACAGGCCTGAGGAGGGCGGGAGAGATAGGCCCTCGTCCCGTCCCTTTCCTTCCTGGGTAAGTTAGGGCATAGCCATAGTCAGCCCATGAAGTGTTTTCCACCACTGAAACTCATTCTGTAGACTGCGCCATTAGCACAGGGAGAGGCCTTTTAAATAAATGCCCTCTTCACCATACTTAAGTGTCCAGTTCAGTGGCACTAAGTACATTCACACTGTTGTTCCACCGTTACCACCATCCATCTCCAGAACTCTTCATCTTGTAAAGCTGAAACTCTGTCCCCATTAGTGACTCCCCATCCCTCTCCCAGCCCCTGGCAACCACCATTCTACTCCCTGTCTCTACGAATTTCACCTCATGTAAATGGAATCATACAGTATTTTTCCTTTTGTGACTGGCTTATTTCACTGAACATAATGTCCTCAAGATTCCTTTATGTGGTAGCATGTAGAAGAACTTCCCTTTTTAAGGCCAAATAATATTCACTGTGTGTATGGAACACATAGTGTTTCTCCATTCATTTATCTGGACATGAGCTGGTTCCACCTGTTGGCTACTGTGAATAATGCTGCTGTGAACAAGGGTGTACAAATCTCAGGTATCTCTAAAACAATGACGATGCCATAAACACACGCAAAACATTTACATGTTTAACAATAGTTGCTTAGTAACATGTTTGCAGTCAAGTCAGCAGTCACATTTCCAATGGTCTCCTTTAAAAATACTTTTTTTACAACTTGTTTGAATCAGGGTCCAAATAAAGCCCATATGTCACAGTCGGTCATGTCCCCTCTGTATTTTCTGTATGGCCATGCTGACTTTTCTCCTGTAATAAGAATGAAAGTTGAGCACTGAGTAGAGGTCTGTCCGCCTCTGCCGCCTGCAGGACCGGGACTTCCTGGCCAAACAGAAGGAGGACCTGGAGCTGGCGATGCAGAGGGTCACGGCTGAAAACCGGCGGGAGATCTGTGACAAGGAGCGCAGCTGCCTCACCAGGAAGCAGGAGCTCCTGCGAGGTGGGTGGTGCTGGCCGGCCCAGGACCTGTCTGGACGGCCCAGGCTTGGGCAAGAAAGGACTGCAGGGTCTTCTGCATCCTTAACTGAATATCACCTGCACGGCGAAACACGAGGGAAATCCCCACTGAAGTCAGAGCCGAGGGGACGGGTGTCATTATCACCACCTGACATTAGTCCAGATGTTGAGGGGGGAAAGGAATAGATGCAGAGTGAGCTGGATTGGAGGGGTGAGGACAGCACACCTTAATTTCATTGGATGCTCCCCCATTACATAGCTGAGGAGACTGAGGCCTCACCGCACAAGACCTGCCAGAACAGTGTGGGCTTGGAGCCCAGAGGGAGGGCCCTCGGGAGGCATGCGTATCTGGTGGAGCTCTGAGGGCGTCTTTTGTAGCCCTGAGGTTGGTTCCATCCTTGGCTAGCAGATGTCAGGTGCAGTTTCGTGGGGTGTGCAGAGCAAGCGGACTCTAAATGGCTAGGAACCTGTTATGGGAGCTGCACGTACAACAGCTGGGCAGGTGGATACATGAGTTGGCGCCTGCGAGCTTCTGTGAAGATATAAACAACACAGGGCCAGGGCAGGTAGGTGATGGGAAGGCGCAGCTGTGACCCAGCACAAAGGGGTTCTTTTTAATAAATTTATTTATTTATTTATTTTTGACACACAGAGAGAGAGAGAGAGAGATACAGACATACAGACAGAGAGAGAACTGAACTGGGGGAGCTCCCAGTTCAGCATATGGGTCCGCACGGGCCGGGGCCGGGATTCAATCCTTGGTCCTCGGCGCTGCAAAGTGAGCGCTTAACCCACTGAGTCATCCTGGCTTCCCCACAAAGGAGTTCTTGATGTTGCGACACTTGGGACAGAGCCACAGATGGTTCAGGGAAGGTCCTGTTTCCTGTCCCATGATGTCCCTCAGAACCTCCCCGCTTGTGGGATGGTGGCTCTGACTTTGTTTGGAAGCCAAATCCCGGTTGGATGTAGAGCAGGAGTAGATACTGCTTCTCACAGGACAGGAAAGCAGTGAAGTAAACTGAGCGCAAGAGTTGATGAACAGACTCCTGTCTTGATAATGCATATAGGGGACAAGGAGGGAACAGTGACAAGGAGCCATCCAATGGGGTTTCCCTGAGCCCCTTCCCACCCGGAAAGCAGGGGCGCTGTATAGACTGGACATGCATGCTCCCAGGCACACCTCTCCCCATGGAGGAAGCCGCCTGGAGAGGGGTCTTTACCTGTCCTGAATCCCGGCGAAGGAGCTGCCTTCCAGCTGAGGCGTCTGGTTTCTCGGGCTCCTGACGCGGAGCGCCTCCTGCTATAGGGAGCTCTCATCTCGCTGGTGTTGACGACGTTTCTAGGAGTTGCTCAGTCAGCTCATCCGATGTAGGTGACTGGGTGGCTGGGGGCTCTGGCCAGCAGCAGCTGACTGGGTGGTGCCCTCCACAGACCGGGAGGCAGCCCTGTGGGACATGGAGGAGCATCACTTGCAGGAGAGGCATCAGTTAGTGAAGCAGCAGCTCAAAGACCAGTACTTCCTCCAGCGGCACGAACTGGTGCGCAAGCACGAGAAGGTGAGGCTGCGTGGGCCCTGCTGGCTGCCGCCTGGGCTCCCCACGGCACCGGGAGGCCGGGGAGGCTCTTGGGGGGTGTCCTACCTTGTCCAAGGGGCCATGCAGGGAAGCTGATGGCCCAGCAGCTCCTCACTGACTGACACCGAGTGTGTGTCTGTTCCCTTTCTTTCCACTTTCTCTTTCCCATGAGTCAGACTACGTTTAGGTATCAATTTAAACATCACCTCTGCCAGGAAACCTCCCTAACCTCCCCAGACCAGGCAGGGGCCCCTGCTGTGTGTGGCCAGAGCACCCTTGTCTCCAGTGTCACTGTCCCCTTAGTGGGGACATAGGCAGATAACCTGAGGTGTGGAAATTTCAATTTCTAACCTGTGTGCAATGACGAAGCACATGGTTCTGGCTGCTCCAAGGAAGGAAGTCGGGGAGGTTTCTTGGAGGAGGTGACACCCGCACAAGTCACTGTTAGTGAAGGAAAAATTCACATTTATCAAGACTTTTTAAAAATATAAATTGACATCTGCCATCAAAATGATGAACTGTCTGACGGGCTTAGTGGACGTTTTTTCTTTGAGATGCTAGCTTGTGATGCCACCATCGGTTTGATGAGAAGGCATTTGGAACAACCCTAAATGTTACTAACAGTCCTTTTTAAAATATATTTTTATTTATTTATTTTTATTTTTTGACAGAGAGAGAGGTACAGAGACAGAGAACTGAACTGGGAGAACTCCCCAGTTCAGCACATTGGTCCGCACGGGCCGGGGCCGGGATTCAATCCTCGGTCCCCGGCGCTGCAAAGTGAGCACCCAACCCACTGAGCCATCCCGGCTTCCCCATCAGTCCTTTTTAAAGTGAGAACAGAGAGCGTCACTTAGCACAGAGTGAAATGGCTCAGCCTGGCTCCGCTGTGTTCTGTGCGGGCCCCTGACGACCCCGTGCCCGCTGGCTGTTCCCTCAGGAGCGGGAGCAGATGCAGCGGTACAACCAGCGCATGATCGAGCAGCTGAAGGGGCGGCAGCAGCAGGAGAAGGCGCGGCTGCCCAAGATCCAGAGAAGTGACGGCAAGACGCGCATGGCCATGTACAAGAAGAGCCTGCACATCAGCGGGGCCGGCAGTGCTGCTGAGCAGCGCGAGAAGATCAAGCAGGTCAGGGCCTGCGGGGTGCAGGGGGGTTTGGGGGGGGGGGCGGGCTGAGCCTCACAGGGATTGGGGGATAGAAAAGCTTAGCAGCCTACCAGTGCCCCATCCTCTGGGGGGCAGAGAAAGGCAGGCTGCACTTTCTTGTGCCTGTTCCCCTTCCTCTGGACCACCAAGACCCCACTTGCATGTCCCTCGTGTGGTCCTGGGCTCCTGTGATTCCTGTGTGGTGCACGTCACACAGCATAATGTCACGTCCCCACCAGCCTTGAGGGCTGGGTCTCAGCCTGGGGGAGGACTTAAAATGGGGGCACACTTGGTGCGGTGTGGGGTCCTAGGGCTGTGCACAACTAGTCCTTCTGGGGGCCCCCGGGACACCCACCTTCTCTGTGTTGCAGTTCTCCCAGCAAGAGGAGAAGAGGCAGAAGTCGGAGCGGCTGCAGCAGCAGCAGAAGCATGAGAACCAGATGCGGGACATGCTGGCGCAGTGCGAGAGCAACATGACTGAGCTGCAGCAGCTGCAGGTACCCCCCGCCCCCCGAGGCAGTCAGCTCAGGGGAGGATTCTCAGGCAAGCCCAAGGTAGAAGCTTCAAACCTGCTTTGCTGGGAAATGTTGGCCAAATCACTTCAAACCACCCCCCTCCCCGCCCCCAAGCCATAGTTACCACACCCATAAATTAGAAATCCAAAGTCCCCGTTTTGCAGGATTAGGATGAGGCTGTGAAAATGAGATGGCAGAGCCTGAAAGGGCCTGGCAGTGGCAAAACCAGACAAGAAAGGGAAACCACAGCCCAGTTTTTTGCACGAACACAGACGCATTAATCCTTAATACAGTATTAGCAAATTGAGTCCAACACTGTATGAAATGATCATACACCATGACCACGTAGGATTTATTCCAGGCTGGCTCAACATTTGAAATTCATATCAGTAGATGCAGAAAAAGCCTTTCATATAAGTCAACACCTGTAATACTCTCAGCAAACTAGGAATGGAGGGGAACTTCTAACTCAGCTTGATCAAGAGCCTCTACAACCTACAGCTCACATCACTCAATGGTGAGGTGCTCAAAGTTTTCCCATTAAGATCAGCAAGAGGTGGCCTGGTGCTGTCAAGACCCTTGGTGGCCCCTTTCTCTAGGGAGATCTGGCAGTTGGCGCCCCTTTGTCATGGAGCGAGGCATTGTCATAGTGAGAGAGAGGCCAACTCAAACCTCAGACCTCAGGAAAATGGCTCAACTGGATCCATCTGGCAATTTCTGGAGCCAAGCCACTCACCTTGTGCATCTGTTTTGCCATCCCTGCCTCACGGGGTTACTGTGAGGATTAACTGGGAGAACCCATGCAGAGTGCTGGGAGCCCAGCCTCTGGAGGTCACAGGTAAACAGTGCTGCTGAGTACTATCCCAATGAAACCCATTTCTAAACTCCCAGAACCTTTCAATTTGAAACATATAATCCCCCTCAGGGGACTTCTGGTCAAGATGGCACAGTAGGTGAATGCTGTGCTCACCTCCCACAAACACATCAAAATTAAATTATAGACTAACCATCATTAAGAAACATCCAAAGTCTAGCTGAACAGAAGCTCTATAACTAAGGACACAGAAGAAGCCATGCTGAGCCTGGTAGGAGGGGCAGAGACCTGGAATGGGCAAGTCCCATAGCCACAATGTGACAATTAGGAATCTAGGAATCGGGAGGGATATCTCAACTGAGGAGGGTAACATCTGGCTGTGAAAACCAGTGGGGATTGTGTCTAAGGACACACAGAACTGCTGTCTTAAAAAGCCCAAGCCCAGACTCAAACTCACTTGCCCTAGGCTCCAGCTGAGGCAGTAGCTTGCAAAGCTCTAGGGATATATGGGGAGGAACTAAATTGACTACTAGGGCTGGACGAGTCAGAAGTGCTGGCGGGAGCTGTGTTCCTTTGCCGAGTCCTCTGACCACCCAGCTGGACTGGCAAAGGTGGATACCAAGCGGATTGAAAGTAGAAAAAGATATTTTATGCAAATGGACACAAAAATGTTGGGGTAGCAATACTTACATCAGACAAAATAGACTTTTAAACAAAGGCTGTAATAAGAGACAAAGGGATCAATCCAACAAGAGCACATAACACTTGTAAACATTTATACACCCAATATAGGAGCACCTAAATATATAAATCAAATATTTGTGGACATAAAGGGAGAGACAGACAGTAATAGTTGAGAACTTTAACATCCTACTGACATCAGTGGATTAGAGTATCCAGACAAAATCAACATGGACACATCAGACCAGATGGATTTAATTGATATGTTTAGAGATTTCACCCAAAAGCAGCAGAATATACATGCTTTTCAAGCGCACATGGAACATTTTTCCAGGACAGATCACACGTTAAGCCATAAAACAAGTATCAGTAAATTTAAGAACAATGAAGTTATCAGGCATCTTCTCCAATAACAATGGCCTGAAACTAGGAATTAATTACAAGAAGGAAACTGAAAAACACACAAACACATGGAGGCTAAATAACATGCTACTAAACAATAAATGGGCCAATAAGATCAAGGAAGAAGTCAAGATACCTTGAGACAAATGAAAGTGAAACAACTCAAAATCTATGGGACATAAATAAAACAGTTCTAAAAGGGAAAATCATAGTAGTACATGCCTAACTCAAGAATCAAGAAAAATCTCAATCTAATGTTACACCTAAAGTAACTACTGTAATTGGTAGTCCTAGAAAAAGAACAAAGCCCAAATTGAGTAGAAGGAAGGAAAAAAAGGAATAGAAAATATCAATGAAACCAAGAGCTGGTTCTATGAAAAGATAAAATTGATAAACTTTTTGTCAGACTCAAGAAAAAGAGAGGGCCCAAATAAAACCAGAAATAGAAGTGACCGCCACAGAAATACAAAGGATTATGAGAAGTTACTATGAACAATTATATGCCAACAAATTGGACAACCTAGAAAAAAATAAATTCCTAGAAACATATAATCTTCCAAGGCTAAATCAAGAAGAAACAGAAAATCTGGACAGACTGGTAACTACTAAAAAAGTCAAATCAGTAAACAAAAATAATTTCCAGCAAATGTCTTAGAGCAGATGGCTTCACAGGTGAATTTTTATTTATTTATTTTTATTTTTCTATTTTTGAACTGAGCTGGGGCCCTCACCACATTCGGGAAGCACACCCCAGTTCAGCATGTGGGTCCGCGGGAGCCGGGATTCGATCCTTGGTCCTCGGGGCTTCAAAGCGAGTGCTTAACCCACTGAGCCATCCCGGCTTTCCCTACAGGTGAATTTTACCAGACACTTGAAGAAGAATTAATGTCTATCCTCAAACTATTCCAGAAAACTGAAGGGGAGGGAAGGCTCCCACACTCATTTTCAGAGGCATTAGTTTGATAACAAAACCAAAGACCCTACACAAAGAGAAAATTATAGACCGATAAAGCTGATGAATGTAGATGTAAAAATCCTCAATAAGACGTAAGCAAACCAAATTCAGCAATACAGTAAAAAGATCATACACATGATCAAGTGGGATTCATTCCTGGTATGCACGATTAGTACAACATCCACAAATCTAAAATTAAAGTGATATACAGAATATAATGAAAAATAAAAAATTACTGCAGATCCCACTACACAATAAAAAATGTTAATTCAAATTCCAGAATATTCCTGCAGGCACCTCTCAGTGCATTATGTATGTACATGTATAGAGTTCAACATAAATGGGGTATAAGCAAGTAGAAATATTAGTAAGTGACTGATGTTGGTGACCTCACGGTTATAGCGTGACGTATGTCTTAGCCCTCTGTGCCAATGCCTTCTGATTCTCTTACCTGTTCTGCCTGGAATCTGTTCCAGAATGAAAAGTGTCACCTCCTGGTAGAGCATGAAACCCAAAAGCTGAAGGCCCTGGACGAGAGCCACAACCAGAACCTGAAGGAATGGCGGGATAAGCTTCGGCCACGCAAAAAGGTAACCAAGTCCAGGCTGGTGGGTTCAGGGTGGGCTCTACTCCATGCTGTGCCACAGGTCTGCCTAGGATATGGGGAGACATTCAGAAGACTCTCAGTTAACTGGCACGCAAGGGGACTGGTGGATGCTGGTAGATCTCAGTAGGCTCTCTGTTAGCCAGAACTCAAGCAACTGGCCCTCAAGCAATGGAGATTTTGCGGGCTGCTTAAATTCTGGTTAACAGAGTTGATTGTAGATAAGATAATACATTTATAGATTAATTTTAAGGTTAAATGGGCTCATGTGATAGCGGGGCAGGTCACATCAACCCAGGGAAGAGTTAGTTGATGTTGCAATCTCGAGTCCTAGTCTGGAGGCAGAATTCCTTTTTCCTTAGAGGGGACCTCAGCCTTTTAAGGCCTTCAACTGATTGGACGAGGCCCACCCACAGTATGGAGGGTAATTCACTTTACTCAAAGTCTATGGAGTTAAATGTTACTCACATCTAAACAATTCCTTCACAATGACAGCTAGACTGGTGTTTGACCAAAACAACTGGGTACCATGGCTTCACCAGGTTGACAGATAAAACTAACCATCACAGGGTCTCCATGTGGTCACTTGCAAAGTGGAGATACGAATACTGTATGGTGTTATGCAAAAGTCCAGCCCAAAGTATAGACCAAGGACATATCAGTTCTTTTCTAAACTCTGAGGAGAGCGCTGTCCTAATTACCCTTGATCACGTGTCCTGAAGCCCTGAGGCTGGTTCTGCTGCCATGTATCAGCTCTGCTTGCTACAGCTGTGGTCTGGACAAGAGGCAGCTGCCTACCTCAGCTGTGAAATGGCCTTGGAAGTGCTTGATTTGAGGCTTCCCTGCCTGGAAGCTGGCCAGGATCCCAGAACTTTCTATAGCAGCCCACGCTCATCAGTTTCTATAAATACAGCCTACTGGGATTTTGGATACTTGACAGTCCAATCAATAATGCTCCTGCTAACACAGGTTGACTCTGGCATCAGGAAATGCTAACCTGGTTTTCTTGCCTGGGGTTCTATACCCTTGGCACATCCTGAGACAGTTAGAAAATGAATGATTATGTTGCCTCTAGCAAGTGCCTCATATCATGGGGATACCTGGGCTTAGGGGGCGCACCACAAGTGTGTTTGGGAATTTTGTCTGTGGGGGCTGCCTCTTTGCAAAATTCCCTATAGAACTGTTCTATCATTAGCTACCTGGGTTGCTGTGGGAACACTGACCTGGAAATGATTTTCATTCTGGAATAAATGTTCTTTTACATTCTTGCATAATATTCAGCATCCCTGAGCTGCTGTCTTTGTGTGTGTGTGTGTGTGTGTGTGTGTGTGTGTGTGTGTGTGCGTGTGCACGCGGGGGGGGGGGGGAAGGGAAGCAGGGGAGATGGAATATTTTTAGAAAAATTCAGGGGGAGCCGGGATGGCTCAGCATGTTAAGTGCTTGCTTTGTGACCTTGGGGACTGGGGATTGAGTCCTGGCTCCAGGCCGTGCAGACTCTGAACTGGGGTGTGCTTCCCATGCGGGAGGCCCCCAGCCAAGTTCCTGCCCTGTGCAGCCCCTGTCCACCTATGTGAAACAAATCAGTTTGAACCATGTTGAAACTGATGATGTACAGCTATGGAGACTGCTCTGGGCTCTCCCCCTTCTCTCTGTCTCTGTCAAAAAATAATAAAATAAATCTTTAAAAAAATATTCAGACTTCAGCTAAGTACAGGATATCTGGTAGGGTCAATAGGTGTTGACTGGGTCATAGTTAACAGAGGACATGGTCTCAGACAAGTCTTCCCTCCGGAACCATGCCTTTTGGGGCTGTGAAATGTGGCTAATATTCAGTCCCTTAAGTCAGGTATTCATAAACTACTGCCCCTGGGCCAAATCTGGCCTACCACCTGTATTTGTAAAGTTTTATTGGAATAGTGCCATGTTCGTTCATGTATATATTGTCTATGGCTGATTTGTACTATAGACTCAGTGTAGTTGTGACAGAGACCATACAGCCTGCAAAGCCAAAAATATTTACTGTCTGGCTTTTTAGAGAAAATGATTGCTGACTCCTGTCTTAGGTTATATATAGGAATATGTGTGGTAGGTAGAATAGTGTAGTGCTTAAGATCATGGGCTTTGAAGCATCCAATTTGGGAGTGAAGCAGTTAAACTGTCACTTTTTGCAGATGACATGATCCTTTATAGCGAAAACCCTAGACTCCACCCCAAAACTATTAGATATAATACAGTATAGTTGCGGGATATAAAATCAATGTACAAAAATCCACAGCATTTTTATATACAAATAACGAAACTTCAGAAAAAGAAATGAGAAAAAAACAAAGAATCAAAACAAATAAAATACTGAGGAATAAACTTACCAAAGAATGTGAAGGACTTATACACTGAAAACTATAAGACACTATTAAAAGAAATTGATGAAGATACGAAGAAATGGAAAGATATTCTGTGTTAATGGATTGAAAGAATCAACAGTTAAAATGGCCATATTACCCAAAGCAATATACAAATTTAATGCAATTCCCATCAAAATCCCACAGACATTCTTTCAAGAAATAGATTTTAAAAAGTCATCAGATTCATATGGAAACAATACCCCGAATTGCCAAAGCAATCCTCCGAAAAAATAAGGCTGGAGGCATCACGCTCCCTGACTTCAGTCTATACTACAAAGTGGCAATAATCAAAACAGCTTCATATTGGCAGAAAAATAGACATATAGACCATTGGCACAGAATCAAAAATCCAAAAATAAACTCACAAATATATGGACAGATAGTTTTCAACAAAGGAGCAAAAATTATACAATGGAGGAAAGAAAGCCTCAGTAGATGGTGCTGGGAAAACTGGAAAACCACATGCAAAAGAACGAATCTGAACTGTGAACTGTCACCACATACCAAAATTAACTCAAAGTGGATTAAAGACCTCTACATAAGAGCCAAAACACAGTGCATAGAAGAAAGCATCGGTACTAAATGTACAGACCTTGAGCTCAGAGAGCATTTTATGAACTTGACCCCAAAGGCAAGGGAAGTAAAACCAAGAATAAAAGAATGGGACTGCATCAAACTAAAAAGCTTTTGCATAGCAAAGAAACTGCCAATGAAGTAAAAAAGGAACTGAATGGGAGAAAATATTTGCAAACAATGCCTCTGATAAGGGGCTAATATCTAAAAT
>PVKE010002462.1:0-82628 GCA_004027555.1 Craseonycteris thonglongyai | reverse complement strand
TGGGGAAAGCCGGGACGGCTCAGCGGGTTGAGCGCTCGCTTTGAGGCCATGAGGACCGAGGATCGAATCCCGGCTCCGGCCCAGGCAGGACCCACGTGCTGAACTGGGGAGTTCCCACAGTTCGGTTCTCTGACTGTCTCTGTCTCTATCTCTCTCTCTATCTGTCAAAAAGTAAAATAGAAATAACTATGCACTGAAGACAAAAAGATAATTTCTCTCTATAGATGTGAAAAGATAAAAAAAAAAAAAAGTTTCTTACTTGAGTTTTTTCATTACTTATTTACTAATACAGCCAGGTCGATGACCTTTTGAGTTTGAGTAACTTTACTTTCTCATTAAAACTGCCTTTATTTCTTAAGGAAGTACAGTCAGTACGGCTTTCCTTGACTTAATAGATTGGTCCCCTAAGGCCTCCATGCCGCACGTCTCCATGGAACACCGTATATCCTGTGGACCAGTGGACACCCACCACATAATCTATAGCATGAGTATGGCCCACTGGACCTGCGGTCCTCACTTCCCCTGCTGTCACGGAATCCCCTGGTTAGTTTTGATCTTGGAGTTACATCCTTAGGGAGACAACTAAAAAGGTGATTTTATATTCAAGTATTGATCAAACAATCACTAATACAATCTGTGGTTTGTAATCACATTAAGGGCTCATTTAGATGAGATTTCTCAAACTTGTAAGCTGTGGGTGACTTTGGCAGGTAAAGGAATATCACAGTCTATCTATTATACTTCTTTCCACAGGAGGGGAAAAAAAGGCAAAGAAGGAAGGATGGAAGGAAGGAAGGAAGAAAGGAAGAAAAAGTTACCACATTGAATGGAATGAAGAGCCTGCTATTAATCATAAAACAAGAAGAGATATAGGAATACTACTTAGAAAAAAAAAATAATAATAATAATAGTGAGTATTTATTGTGACATAGTTTATTCTGTACCAGTCATTGTCCCACATGCATTAATTCATTGAATCCTCATAACAACCATGTGGAATAGATATTATTATTATGCTTACTTTATAGATGAAGAAACTGAGGCACAGAAAGCTGGAGTTGCCCAGTTTCACAATCAGTCAATGGTGAAACTGGAGTGTGAACCCAGTTCCATCTGACCCCTGCAAACACACAATTAACCACCACAGCGTACCGCCTCCAGTAGTTCAAACTCCTGACCATAGTTCTACCATAAACCCTGACATGAGACTGCAGGTTTCAGGGGGAAAGGGTAGTTGAAGGTTGTTCACTGCTTTATGCCCAGTGCCTACAACACTGTTTGGCATGTAACTGACACCAGGTAATTATGGAATGAATGAAGAAACGAGTGAATGAATGAATGTGGACTGTGGGGCCACTCCATGATTACGGTAAGCCCGCTTCTCAGGGTGGCTATGAGCAGGCCATTCCAAGGAGAAACCCAGTCATGATGTGTCACCTTCAGACAGTAACAAATGGTTAACATGTAACCATCTGACCATCTGTGGGAAATCACAATAATTAAGGTGACCAGACGTCCCACTTTTGGCGGGACAGTCCCAATTTTTAACAATTTGTCCCGCGTCCCACGGGGTTTTAAAAAAGTCCTGATTTTTGGAAAGAATGCACGACAAGCTAGGGAATGGCAGGAGATAGACCTAATTTTTAATCAAGAACCCCCTCCCCCCCAGTCAATGGTGTCCTGCTTTACCAATGTTAAAATCTGGTCACCTTACAATAAGTACCTTCTGGGAAAGGCTCATAGCCTGTCAAGTACCTTCATTCACGCCTCCTTGTTTAGACTTCAGAGCACTCTGTGAGGATTTATTTCCACTTTATGTGTGAGAAAGCCAGGGCCCGAGGAGACAGCCACACCAAGCCTCCTGCCCTGTCCCCATACCACAGCCATTTCACTTGGGCTATCTTGTCTTTTGCGGGGTCAGATGTCCCCTGACCACTCACCTCTCATTGCCCCGGCCCCTGCATCTACAGCTGTCCCATTTTGGTGTTCCAGGGCTCGATTGTTGAGTAACAAACCACTCTCAGGCATAATTGCTTAAATGGCAACTTATAATGATCTCTCCTGGTCCTGTGTGACTTGACACGGCTCAGCTGAGTGGTTCTTGCTCAAACCCTCTCATGTGCATGGGGGACCCCCCCCCCACACACACACACACAAAACAAAAGTATCTGAAGAGCAGGCCCTTGGAGCACAGGCTTCCCCCACTAGGTGAATGTTCTCGGAACCCATCTGCATCCGTGTACCGGCTGGCGTGGTTGTGAGAAGCTGCGTCCAGCTTTGGAGAATTTTTTTTTTTTTTTTTTGGAGACTCTTTCAACGCCTTTGCCCATCTCATGGTGGGTGATTGACACCAACAACGTGCAGCATGACAACGCACCTGCCCACTCCACAGTGAGTGTTCAAACAGTTTTTGACCGCAAAGCGGCGTCACCTCCATGCCCCACCCACCCTATTCACCCTGAGCCACTTTTTATTTTTGTTTCCCCAGATGCAAAAAAGTCCTCAAAGGGAAACGATGTGCTGATGTGGGAAGAGGTGCAACAGAAAACGGCAGAAGCACCATAAGACTTCAGAATTGACGTGTTCAAAACTGTGTGGAGCAGTGGAAAAAGCGACTCCATACGTGTATTGCATCCAGTGGAGAGTCCTTTGAGGGGGACTGAAGTTTACACATGTAAGAATAAACACACCATCCTTTATAAGTAAATTCTGGTTTGGGGGGCTTCTCAGCATGTCCGCTGGGTTGGATTTCCTAGGTCCACTCACGCGGCCACAGGGGCTGACCTGTGTGAGCCTCTCCCTGGGAGGGACCCCTCCCAGCACGGCGTCAGGTGTCCAGAGGAGCGTTCCACGAGGGAGTGTTTCAAAGGGCAGGAAGCAGAGCTGCCCGGCCAGTGAAGGGCTTCCTTCACCCCTGAGGCAATGTTTTTTTCCACAGGTTCCTACTGATGAACGCACCCATGGGCCCACCCAGATTCCAGGGTGTGGAGGAACACAAGGCCCGTCCCCATGGGGAGCCGGAAGGCCACATTGCTGAAAAGCGCGTGAGATGGGAGCTGTAGGTGCAGCCGTTTTTGGAAAATGTGAGCGGCCACACTCAGCTTTGTCATAACTTGCAATGAAGCTCTCCAGCTGCAGATAAATTTCCATTTCCACACTGTTAGTCTATGTTTAATTGGGCACAGAGCAATTGTCGATTTATTGTTTAACAGTTGCCAAGGTTACATGTGGGGACTTAACTCTAATTAGATCATACCCTTTTATGCCTTCTAAGGCTACCTTCTAACTCTAACACATTTAGACCCAATGAGAAGATTGCTCCTGAGGTCCAGCACACGAGGGAAGCTACCCCTAGTTGACTTATTGTAGATTCAAGATAGTCCTGTGTACCCCTAGCTTCCCGATGAGGTCCAGGCAAGAACATGGAAATAGATCAATTCAAATCCATCACAATAATAAAAATTCTTTTACTACATTCATAATCAACGCCACTTTCAAGCTTTATATCCCAATATTTCCCACCAGCACGCATGTTCCAGTCAAACTAGAATTCTCACCTCCTGCTTCCAGCTCTGGTTTGCCTGACTTTCTCCGCTCCGTGTCCCACCCCTCCCCCACCCCCCACCCCACTCAGATTCTACCCTCAGGCCCCCATTACTGGAATATTACTTCTTTCGTGGCAGATGCAAATACTGCTCCCTCTGGATTGGCTTGCCTGCTTTCCCTGCCAACTGCGTTAACCCTGGTCTTCTTGGCACCTCTGTGACTCTCGCCTGCCGCCTTCTAGGACTCTTACCTTGTCTGCTGGAAGTCCCAGTCCTGTTCGGGCTTGTCTGCTCCCCTTCCCTGTGCATCCATTCCCTACATAACTCAGCCCAGCGCCTCCCACCCACAGGTGTTCTGTTGACAAGTGTTGAATCGGATGGAACCGCCAGAAATGCCCTTCTTGTCATTCTACCACTGTCTCTAAAAAGAGCTCACTGCCCTCAGGGAACTGTGTTCATCCACCTTCGTCCATCCATCCATTCATTCTCTTAGCATTCCAACACATGCTGACCACACTGAGCCCAAAGAACGTGTTCGCATAACTCTGGATTTACCTTAAATCGCCCCACTCCTACAAGCAAAAGTACTTTAGCAAAGGAGGCAGGTGTCATACTCACCCCGTTTCAGCTCCTTGCTGTCTCTTGGCGCTGGACCAAGGCTGCCTAGAAACGCCCGACTCGCTTCCAGAGGAGGACGCTGGTGGTCCTAGTCTCCTGCTCAGCCTGCCTTCGGCAGCCAGGCCTCAGCTGACTCCCAAACGTTGCCCCCTCTGACCACGTTCACGTCTGTGGGGCCCTGCTTGCTGGCCGTTCCTGTTCCACTTCTGCTCCCTCCACACTGGGCTGGGGGACCCAGCCACGCTCCCCTCGCGCTCCGAACTTGCTCCATCCCCCGGGGTTGGTCTTTGCTCCGTTCTTACAGCTCAGTCTTTGCACCAGGAGACAGGGCAGCCAGAGGAGTTCCAGGGCCTTCAGGGAGGACCATCAGAAACGCCCAGTTCCAGGTGGGACTCAACACTCAAGTGCACCAAGGTGCGTGATTCAGCCACTCTGTGTCTCGGTTTCCTCAAGTGAAAACGGGGGTAATAATGACCTGTTTCGCCTGTGACAGCTGTTTCGGGTACTTAACAAGCAGCCCATGAATGCTGTTTTCTTCTTGTTGTTGAGTCTCGGGTCGTCTTTCTCAGAAGCAGACTCCGAGACAAAGGAGGGGCTGTTTAGGCAAAGTTGCAGGGAGAGCGCCTTCAGGGGGACCTGGAACATGGGGCGCCCATTGTCAAGGGCATGGGGCTTCCTGGGGGAAGGAATCCCCAGGAGCTGACTGCTCTCCTTGGACCCCAAGGCCATCCTCCAGGATGGGTGGCAGGTGTGGGACTTGAGGAAGGGAAGCACTTGGGAGCCGGGAGGGACAACCAGGACCTGGAGGGGGCGCCAGGGGACCTGGGTGAGGCCTGCAGTGTGTTCCGTAGTGATGTCTGCAAAAATAGTTCCTGCGACCCTCCTGTCTTTTGGCCTTTCCATTCTATAGCCCCCATTCTCTGTCTTACACGCCAGCTCCTTTTACAACCTACAGCCTGTTTATTCACGCAGTCCATAACTACTGAGTCCTAGCTGAGCATCTAAGGTCTGGGAATACGAGATCTGTCTGGGAAAATAATCCAGCCGTTGTCAATATAACAAGACTGGGTACTTGGCTAGAGACTTTCCCGACAGCCCTCGTATACCATCGGGATCTCATGAAAACGGTCAGCGGTAGCACAGTTTACCACCTTTTAAATGAGATCCGCAAAGATGTCTGTACCCGCATGTTCATCGCAGCACTGTTCACAGTGGCCAGGACATGAAAACAACCAAAATGCCCTTCGATAGACGACTGGATAAAGAAGATGTGGTACATTTACACAATGGAATACTACTCAGCGATGAGAAATGATGAAATACAGTCATTTGTGACAACATGGATAGACCTTGAAACCATTTTATTAAGCAAAATAAGTCAGACTGAAAGAAGCAGGAAATATATGACCTCACTTATAGGTGGATTATAAAACTGAAAGGAACAAATAAATAATAACTTATGGACACCCTCAATAGTTTGATGGTTATCTGAGGAAAGGGGAAGAGAGGGGAGGGAAAGTTGGGGGGTTGGGGAGTAGGCACCAGATATATGGTGATGGAAGGGGAGCTGATTCTGGGTGGTGAGCACATATGCGATGTATAGGTGATGTGACGTGGACTTGTACATCAGAAACTATCTAATTGTTACCAATCTATGTCACCCCAATAAATTTAACAATAAATAAATAAATAAATAAATAAATAAATAAATATCTGATTTTTAGAAATAGCCAAAAGTCAGAGAAGATGCGATAAACTGCGTCACAGCAATTTTTACCCCAAATAATTGTAACTTTAAATTAAGGCTAATTTTTCTCTTAAGCCTATTAGATTCATCTTTCCCAGACACTAATTTCCATAGGACTTTTTAAAAATTATACCATTTACTCCATAGGTATATAATCACACTGCTGAAAATTTGGGTAATAGAAAAAAAGTCAATCAGCTATACAGTAATTCCACTGACTTAGTACAATTACTATTAGCATTGAAGGGGAGGGGGGAGGTTTTCTTCCTGTCTTTTCTTTGTGTCCACTTTATTTCTTTTAAATAAATTTGAAATAATTAATGTATATTCATATATCCTTTTCTCACTTCATAATTTACCATAAGTATAATCCCGTAAGTATAAATATAGTATCATAAGTATAAGAATATATAAACTTTTTTTTTAACATTTATTTTATTGTTTGAGAGAAGGTGAGAGAGATGGAGAGAGAGAAGGGGGGAGGGCCCAGAGCAGTCTCCACAGTTGTACATCATTAGTTGTGACAGTTTTCATTCCACACAGGTGGATGTGGAGTTGCGTAGGGTGGAAACTGAACCAAATAGGAGGTGAGAACCTTCACTGCCATCTCAGTGGTGCCAGGTGCACTCCAGTTCAGCATATAGGTTTGCACAGGCCAGTCCGGGATTCAATCCCTAGACCTCAAGGTTGTAAGGCAAGCACTCAACCTGTTGAGCTATCCCAGCATCCCCATAAACAACATTTTTTTTTTAAGATTTATTTTTATTGTTTTTGACAGAGAGAGAGAGAGAGATACAGAGACAGAGAAGGAGGAGGGCCCAGAACAGTCTCCATAGTTGCACATCATTGGTTTTTCCACATAGTTTCATTCCACAGGTGGGCGGGGCTGCACAGGGCAGGAACTGGGCCAGGGTCTCGCCCCAGTGAGAACTGAACTGGGGGCACTCCCCAGTTCAGCATATGGGTCCACACAGGCCGGGTCCGGGATTCGATCCTCGGTCCCCAGGGCTGCAAAGTGAGCGCTTAACCCACTGAGCCATCCCGGCTTCCCCAATAAACAACAATTTCATGACCATATAATATGCTATTCTTTACTTACTCCTCCCTTAGTATTAGCCCTTTGGTTTGTTTGGAATGTTTTCACTATTAATTATTGACTTGAATACAGAAAACAATTCCAAAAGAGGAGTTCCCATCATATGTGAAGCAGTGAAACTGTGATTGAAATGAGTCCCCTAATCATGTGTGTGTGGGGGGCGGGGGGCATTTCTAAAGTATGACTCTGATTTGGATATATCAGGTTAATCGTCTTGGTTTAGAAAACAAAACAGGGGGTGCCGGGATGGCTCAGCGGGTTAAGCAATTGCCTTGCAGCCCTGGGATCCAAGAATTGAATCCCAGCCTGGGCTTGTACAGACCCACATGCTGAACCTCCATGGTGTGCCTCCAGTTCAGCTCTCACTGGGGCAAGCTTCCTATGTGGGAGGCCTCCGGCCAGTTCCTGCCCTGAGCAGCCCCACACCCACCTGTGGAGTGAAACTATGTAGGAAATGAATGATGTACAGCTATGGAAACTTCTGGGCCCTCCCCTTTCTCTATGTCTCTCTGTCAAAAACAATAAGAAAAACAATAATCTCCCCTGTGGTTTCATATTTCACATGCTTGAGGAGCTCTCTCTAAGTTTACAGGAGATCTGCAGAAGAGGAATTCTCGGAATTTGATTTCTATCTGCACCCGACTGCACCAGCAGCGGTCTCCTACATGTCCCCGAAAGCGCTCGGCTGCCCTTGGAGGAGAAGGACACACGAGGGGACAGGCAAGTGGCAGCCTGCCATGTGCTGCTATTACTCTCGCCAAGGCCTCGGCTGACCCCAGAAGGGCCCCAGCAGCCATTTTCCCAGAAGGGCTCGCAGGTCTGGTTGTCCCTGGTTTTTCAGAAGGCTCTTCAAGGCCACAGACATCTGTGAGACACGGCCAAAGAGAGCTGGGACCAGCCTCCCGGAAGAAGTCCCACTGCAAAGGCGCTGCCTCTGAGGTCCTCTGAGAGCCATCATAACCATTGTTCAGTGACAAAAGGCTCGAGCTGTCAGCAGCTGCTGACTCTGGGGTCAGTGGCAGTTACAGTGGAGAGAGACACAGAAGCGCCTGTGTCCCCAGGAGTGGCTGACAGAGCAGCTGACAGGCTGCTGCCAAAAGCCAGGGCTCTGTCGAGAAAAGGCCTGGCTCCTGGGACCATGCGACAGGCACCAGCAATGAGTCGGTGCTCCCTGTGGCTCCCCCCTCCCTGGGTTGGCATTGACTGCATGTCCCACACTCTGCGTCTGGAGCCTCCTGCAAACTGCAGTCCAGTGGAGTGAAAACTTTCCAGCAGCCACCTGGACACACTTCCCGGGTGGGATGAATAAGCACTAAGTCTGATTCTTTTACCCAACCCCCAGCCCCACGGCAGGGTAAGGCCTAGAAAAAGGACAACAGGTTTTAAAAGTACATATATGAGCCGCTCGGGATTGCGTGCATGTGTGCTTTCTCAGCGGGACACCGGGTCGCTTGCCTCTGGCAGGTATGTGACATTGATATGCAGAACACTCTGGATGAAGAGAACAAGCACATGGTCTGTAGAGACAAATGGGCAATGTAGGAGCATCAGGAAAAGAGTAAACATCTCCAAGCAGCTGTCCACAGCTTTCTCTGAACAGTCTCTGCAGCTCATCAAAAGCCTCCACATGACCAGTGCTGTGGTGGGGCCGGGCCTCGGTGTTGGCAGGGAGGGGGTCCGAATAGCACTGCTCAGGACTAGAACTGGGAATGACCTCATGCTTGATGGGCTTAGCCTCATGCTTTCCCATTTTTCCTCCGGCCTGGGGGAAGGTGCAGTTCCTAAAAACAAAAACAAACAAACAAAAAAAACAGCTCCTAAAACAAGGCAAGAGAAATTGGCTTAAAACAGAAACAAACACGCAAACCTCTACCACACCCCGTGGGTAGAATTCTACATGGTTTTGTTCCACACGGGTGGGCAGAGGCTGCACTGGGGCCTCCAGCATGGGAGGCTGGCCCCAGTTCAGCATGTGGGTCCGCACAGGCCAGGACCTGGATTTGATCCGTGGCCCCCAGGACTGCAAAGAGAATGCTTGATCTGCTGAGCCATCCCCGCTTCCCACCCCCATGGGTGGAATTCTACAGCTCATGAATCTTACCAGCTCCTCTCACGAAGTTGAAGAAACACCTGAGGGACATTGTGATAAGAGAGTCTAGTTTGCAGGCTGAAGAGCACCTTAAGGGGCAGAAGGCTCACTCATGCGGGCCACCCAAGGCCACAGCCGGGGGCTGGTATGCACCGTGAAGGGTGAGGGTCAGAGCTGGGCATCGGAAAGGACTGAATTGCAAAAGCGTGAAGGACTGTTAGCTTGGAAGAGTCTTGGCTGGTGTCCTGACACAGGGCTGATGTATGGGAAGTGCGGTGGTGAGCTTCTCTCTGTATAGGGTTCCTGGTGCTAGCGCCTTCTTCCCCTCCCCCACCCAGCCCTCCCAGCACGGAACACCACTGGTGGGCATCTCCAGGGGCCAATGTGGCTCCCGCCAGACTGCAGGGACAGCAGCCAGTTCACATTGACAGCCACACGCATATCTGACCCCTGCATGTTCCCCGAGTCAGGGACAGCCCAGACACAGAATCCTCCCAAGGCATTCTGAAGAAATGCAGCCCCCACCGGCCATTGGCCAGACATATGCATGTTGTCCACCCGCCTTGACACCTGTGCTTAATGGCAGGACTTACCCATTTCAGATTTCCTCAGACCTCACAGTTACCAAAGGATGAGGACGCGTATTTCGCATTCTGTTGGATTCCATAAAGGACATTTCAGTAACTAAGAAATGGTAGCCTAGATGTTAGCCAAGGGGGAGCCAAGACTCCGAGGTCCTCCAAACCCACTGGGGAGGATCTAGATCTTGCATGAAGCGCTTTCTGGAAACTTTCCCTTCCTATCCTAAGCTGTCTCCAGTTAGTATTACATTTCATAGGTGAGTTGAGTTGTTTGTCTGTTGTTTGTTTGTTCTGATGAAAGAAAGAAAGTCTGGGAAAAACAATGTTCCCATTCGAATGTACCAACCTCAGGACAACACCCTTTCCAGGTACCCTCCTGGGCTCTGACACTGGCTATTGGCCCCTTCCACAGATGAGAAAAACCGAGGCTAAGAAAAGTCAAGTCAGCACTCAGGGGCCCGGCAGCTAGACGGTGACAGGTGTAAAGCTGAATGCCAGGTGTGTCTAACCGAAAAGCCCCGTCTTCCTCGCCCAACCTCATTTTGTCTCCTCTGCGTTTGGCACACAGTTGGCTGTGGTGTTACCTGTCGCAGGAGCTTGCTCAGCTATCGGTTTGAAAGAAAAATGGTGAGAAGTGTGATGTGAAACAGAGCGTGCACTTGAAGTAGAAAGTCAGCCATGACCCCTCCGAGGGCAGTCGGCCTCCCCGTGTGGCGGGGAGGGTCCTACCCCAGACCTCATCTGGCCGTGCCTCATGCGCCTGCTCAAGAAAAGAGGGCCACTGTCTCCATGGCTCTATTTCCTTACCTTGTGCCACCCGCCACTTTCTTGTAGCTTATTATTGATATGTACTTACAGTTGTTTTCTCTGCTAGACTCTAATCTCGTTCAAATCAGGATCCATGAATGATTTCTTTATTTTTTGCTTCCCATACAGGTTGCACACTATACAGGGATGCTTATACCAGTTGAATGAATGAATGAATGTGTGGAGATGATTTCTTTCTCTCTTCCTCTCTTCCTTTCCATTCTATACAGGTTGCACACAACACAGGAGATGCTCACATCAGTTGAATGAATGAATGAATGAATGAATGAATGGGAATGATCTCTCTCTCTCTCTCTCTCCTCCCTCTCTCTCTTTCCACTCTATACAGGTTGCACACAACACAGGATAGGAAGCGCTGAATAGCAGCTGAGTGAATGAGTGAAGGTGTGTGCAGAAGCAGAACTGCTGCTTGACCTGGATGGATTCACATGCAAAGGCTGGGCATCTAAGAATGTAACTAAGAAAGTGACACACTAGAAATATGAGATACGGTTGTGGCCAAAGGAAAACACCAACCACGTTTTATTCAGAAGCCTCGCCTGAGAGGAATGTGTATCTTTCTGCTTGTATGCTGACTTTTTTGTAAAGCAGGACACCACGTAGTCCCCATTTTCTGCACTCCATGGGAAGAGAGACGTTTTACAATGCCTGCGACAAGATCACCAAGTGGCTGTGATCAGCAAGCCCTAACTGGGCCTCAGCCACACCCCATCAGATTGCAATTATTTTTTTCTTGGAAGTCCTGTATGCCTACCATTATTTTATTTCCTCTGACAATAAACAGACAAATTGCCCCCTGAAGGATTTACTTCAGATGGGAAATTCTCAGAATGTGTCTTTAAGGACAGAGCTCTAAGGAAGTTGAAACCCCCACACCCATGCAGTTGGTTTTTCTCAGCCTTTAGCATTAACTTGTTTTCCAGTTTTCGGAGAGTCATTCCTTGTTTTCATTTGCTTTTTCTCCCATCTGATAGGAACTTGCTACTTAAAAAAAACAAACAACCCAAATTCAATCCAAATGATCACTCAATATGTCTGTCGCCATCTATTATTTCATTGAATTATAGTGCTCTGAATATAATCCTTACCTACAGATCTTTCAAATATAAAATTTACCTAAGTCAGTTACAATGTTCAAGTTAAATAGATGTTAGTTGGCCTAAGACTGGTCACAGCGACACACGCCGAAATACAAAACCTGGCACAGAAACTCTTCCCTCGCTCTGACACTGGCTGCAAGATGGCAGCACAGATTTCTACCATCTCACAAGGGCATTGTGTAGGACAGACTTCGTTTTACCTCATTTGAGAATTGCATGGTGGTTATTGCAACACAACTAATTTCTTTGTTTCTGCCTTCATATCTTACCTGCAGGGAATGACCTTTCATATCTGACTGAGTGGTTCTGTGCATCTTTTGGTTACACAAAAGACCATCAGATATTTGACAGTTGCAAGGCAGGCCCCAGGATCATCTCAGCCAAGTCCAAAGAGTTCGACTAGCCGGTCAGAGTTGTCCTGAGTGTGTCTGGGACGGCCAGGCCCTTATACCCCTGAACCAGTCTGGACACCGGCTGCCCCAGGAACAGGCATGACCTTGGACAAGACTGTTTTCTATAATGGAGACACTCCCTGAAGAGGGTGACAGCTGAAAGCTGTCTGCTGACAGGTTCCCAGCAGCTGGGGCAACAGATCTTCCATTGAAGGGAGGTCTGGATGGCAAAACACAGAACCCACTACCAGTATACGGTCCAGCAGGAAGAGACACACAAGTACAAGAAAATCATAATGTAGTGTGATGGGAATAGGACAGTTCAATTACAGGGTCCTATGTGGACATCTGAGAGATTGGTAAACTCTATCGGGGTTTTTTTTTGGGGGGGGGGGTGTTAACAAATGTTTCCTGTTTTCCCTAAATGCATTCTGAACAGATTAAGAGGTAAATAAGGGAGAAGGTCGTTGGAGAACTCACTACCACCTTCATTGTTGATAAAGCTAACAACCAATGCTGTGGCTTCGGTGTGTGGCTATAAGGGACTCTCTCTGGTATGGAAAGGTGACCTTCTAAGTCACCCAGGCACAGGTACTGCTGGACTACTATGGGCCTCCCCACTCGGGGGTGTGGCCAAGGAATAGGACCCACTGCAAGCTCCCAAGAGAAAAGCAGCAGCAGCCAAGACCAAGCCTCCCCAGTCCCCTCCTCCCAAAGTCACCGCTCAGGCAGGTCAACCCACACGGAAAGAAACATCGGGATTGGGAACAAGCACATTCGCAACCTTCCCATCCACATTCATACCGCTGATGACTGAGACGTGTCTGTTGGGTGATGGTGAGCTCCGTGGGCTGGTGGGAAGGGACACCAGCCTGCCACAGACGGGGACAGGACAGGAGGTGAGGGTGTGAGGACCACCAGGCTTCACGCCCCTCAAGTTCTGTGATAATGATGACTCCATCAGGGCAGGGCCAGTGTCTGTAGAGTTTAATTTTGTAAGTGCATTTTAGGATAGCCTAAGCTTGAGAAGCTTTAACCAGGTCTTGATCAACATCTTAGGAAAAGATATTTTAAAAAGTAAGCATGTGAACATGTGTTTTGGGAGGTTTGGAGCCAGCAGACTCACAAGGAAACCACCTGGGCTGAGACCATGGGAAGCTGATGGAAAAGTGAGAAAGTGTGTCAATGTCCAAGCCATACCTATTCCTTCTCAAGGTTATTCATTGAGCCAGATGCACAAAATGGAGAAAAAAGATGCTGAGCTCTTTGGAAAGAATTTAAACCAACCAAACCAACCAAAAAACATCACTAAATTAAAAGAAGAATATAGATTACTCAAAAGACTTTGCTAATAAATAGACCCCCAAGTTTCAAAAGCTTAACAAAGGTGTATTCCCCTCATTTCCTACTCTATCACAGGTCGGTAGCTCTGCTTCATCTTGTGCCTTCACCATCTAGGACTAGTGGCCTCCAAGGCTGATATGGATGGAGAGTAGAAGCTAGAGGTTCACAAACATATCCCACTGGACAGAATATAGTCACGTGGCCCTGTCCACCTGCAAGGAAGTCTGGGATTGTAGTCTGTGAGCCTTCAGAGAAGGAAAAGATGGACACTGGTGAGCTCCAGTAGAATCCATTACAGAAAGAAGATCTCACATAAGTAAAGTAATTCCTCACTAGCTTTGAAAAAAAGTTGTGTTCTTTTTTTCAACAGGCCCAAATGTTTAAATTAAAAAAATAAACACCACTGAAATGGACATGATGACCCACAGCATAAGATCATTAATGGCCCAATACCTAGCTCGCCATAGAGCTCAGTAAGTCTCTATTTGCCAGTTTAGCTGATGCCTCATGAATCTGAGGACGTAAGAGAGAGAGAGAAGACAACAGCAACACCAACCACAAAAGGCTTCTTCTCCCGGAAGGCTGAAAACATCCTGGTTTTGTGCTCTTACTCAAGTTTGCCCACATCCTACATTTTGGGCCATTGGCTTGGAGGCCATAATCAGGAGCAAGGAAAAGCGAGCAGCTAAGAAAAGCAGATGAGTTGGACTGGGTGGAAACCGGCCGCTCAGAAGTCTTGGCTTGACAGCTTTCACTTAGCACTTCCTTTTCAAATGGAACATTAGGAAAAGACTGTGGCTTGCAGTGCAGGGGTTTCCATGGCTCTGAGGGCTCCCCAAACCTCCTCTGTGCCTGCTGATGTGGGAAAACCTCTTGAAAACATTCCGTTGCATAAATTGGAGAAAAGTGCTTGGAGAAAAGTTGTAAACGGTCTCATGGGAGGCACGAGCTTGAGGAACGTCCCTCTTTTAAAAAATAAGTGACGAAAATCCGATTTTGCAATTCACTGTTTCAGCAGTCATGGTTTGAACACTGACTAGATCTGTGAGGCCGTCTAGCGAATACAGTGAAGGACACAAAGAATTCAGGGGCTGGTCTCAGCTCTCAAGGAACTGGTAGGAAAGTCATTCTATGTCCCATTGGATTACAGGAGAAACGATTCTGAATACTGATGAGGAAGTGTAGAGTTGGTGAGTGGGTGCATCTGACTGACCATCAAGAGCAAAGGCCCCTTGCGGAGCACAAGTTTGGTGGAAGACTATGGAATGGTGCGTGCTCCCTGGCTAGCCCCTGCCAACCCCGTATGTATAAGAGGTCCTGGTCTGACTAGGTCCTGCCCAGATCTGACACGAGGTGTGGACAGCAGGGCCTTGGAGCTGTGGGGCTCCTGACACCCTGGGGCAGGTTCCAAAATATGGACTGAAAATAAAGGCCCTAAGGCAAGCTTGTCTAGCCCGTGGCCCATGGGCCGCAGCCAGTCCAGGCTTTGAACGTGGCCCAACACCAATTCGTAAACGTTCTTAAAACAGTATGAGATTTTTTTTTTTACAATTTTTTTTGTTTTTTTTAGCTCATCGGCTATCGTTAATGTTAGTGTATGTTATATGTGGCCCAAGACAATTCTTGTTCTTCCAGTGTGGCCCAGGGAAGCTAAAAGTCTGGACATCCCTGCTGTAAGAGGTGTGGGACACTAACGAGATGGCTCTGTAATGTCATGCAGAGTCTGAAGAGCATTCTAAAGGGCAGGGAGTGAATCCCAGGTTTTTGAGGAGTGTCACAACACACCCTGTACTTTGGGAAGGTCACGGGGATTATAAGCAAAGGAGCAAATACTTGGGGTGATGCTAAAGTATGGAAAAGGTCCAGAGGAAGAGTCCTTCCCTGAGACACGTGCCCCCTCCCCCAGTTGTTGTACCCCTTTGTGACTGTCCCCCAGATTTCCCTCGCCCCGGGTACCTGCAGAGACGAATAATGTTCCATTATCATAAACAGTCAACTTTCCCTGGCTTGTTAACTCACCACTATGACACAGGGTCTCAAATAAGCACACAACTTACCAGTAATTCTGAGCATCTTGATTTCCAGGGAATAAAAAGAAACCTGGTGAGTTCCACGGTTTGCATTAGATCCTAAAAGGAAGCAGAACCATCTGTCAGAGGCAAACTTTCCTACTACCAAATTCTAAAACAGCTAGCACGCAGGTCTTTCTTTAACAAGGGGAGGAAATGAAATAACAGAAGGCCAGCAGCTTCAAATGCAGGTGAGTCTCAGGAAAGGCAGAGCACAGATCTTCAGTATTTCTGGAGGGCTCCAGGGAACAATAATCTGGACTTATTCTGTCTAGGATTGATCTTAATGTTCTGGACAGGGGAGCAACAAGGTTCCTGTACTCCACTAACTGCATCTCCTATTGCTCCCCAAACTCTACCACAGTGCCCTACTGTCTAGTCTCCACAAGGCCTGGACTGCTGGACTGCCTCAGGGCCTTTGCATTTGCTGTTCTCCCCCAAGATGTCCACTCGGTTCATTCTGATCTTTGTTCAAATGTCACATCTAATATTTCCCCCTGCTCCTCACCCCAACCTTCTTCCGTTTCCTGTCTTACTCTCCTCTATTATACCATTGGACCATCATACGTTTTATTTATTTTTTCTTCCATTATACGTTTTAATGATGTTGATGTCTTTCTCCCCAGTCCACTAGAAAGTGAGTTCTGTGAGGGGCAAGCCTTTTTTCTTGTTTTGGTCACTGTAGCTTGAAACAGTGTTTGCTATATATTATAGTAGGGCTCAGTAAATGTTTAGTGCATAAATAAACCAAGACTTCTAGATCAGCACCAAAGTGGACACGGAGTCTTTACAAGGCTTCCTGTGTGTGATGGAAGGTCTTCCGTGAGTAATCAATAACTGAAATGCAAAAATCTTCACCATCCCTGCACGTAAATCCGGGTCAGAACTTTCTCAGGGTTTACACTAGACAGGAGCAATATGACCAGCTCTAGGCAAAGCAAAGTACCGGTAGATGCTTTTTCATTGGTGCCTTCGATTGCTCTTTTCCTTTTTCTTTTTTTATCCTTCATTGCTCCAGGCCAACCCGGGGCTAATCCACTAATCCGCTATATGCGGCATTAAGCGATAAAGGTTTAAGGTCTTCGCACTCTCAGGAGTGTTTATCATTTAAAAAGAAATCTCTAAGACCAAAGCTTGGCCAGGATCACAGTGAATGAATCTCACCTGGCAGAATTTCAAGTTCTGCATATTTTGGGCTGGGGTCTCAATTTGGAATTCTTTGAGTTACTGGCCAGGAACAGAGAGTCAGCAGTTACCAAGCAGGTCCTGTAACATTGATCGATTTGAAGCCAGGGCAGCAAATCATAGGAATTGTCACTTCTCCTATACACCCTTGTCAGTTACTGCCCAGGAATAATGAAACCTTGCCACTTCTATGTCTGAGCTTACTTCAAAGCCAGCTCTGCCTTTCTGTTTTCTTCCAGTATTATTGGGTGTCCCTGTTATCAGATCAAGGACTTCATCAACTGCTAGCCCAAATGCAGGCAGACGCGCACACACACACACACACACACACACACACACACACACACACACACACACACACCTTTTCTCCCTGTGTACCTCAAATGTTCCCAAATTCTATCCTCTATTCCATTTCAGGCTCATTTCACCTAATTTCCTCTTCCACCTCCCACCCACAGACTCTTTGCTTGGTTTCTATATTCAGCGATATCTCCAAGACTGGAAAAAATACGGGTGTGAAAGGCTTTAGAAGACTCTTACTGGGGATGTCAGGATAGCTCAGTGGTTGAGCTCTTGCCTCACAATTGTGAGATCTGGGGTTTGATTCCAGCCCCAGCCCATGCAAACCCCATATGCTGAACTGCAACACAACTGGTAACCACTGGGATGGCTTGGGGGTGAAGGTTCTCACCTCCCATGTGGGAGGCCCCAGATTCGGTTCTCACCCTGCTCGGCTCCACATCCCCACCTATATGGAATGAAACTATGTCACAGTTAATGATGTACAACTATGGAAACAGCTCTGGGCACTCCCCTCTTCTCTCTCTCTCTCACTTTCTCTCAAAACAACAACAAAACAAAACCCTCTTACCAATCAATCCCCATGGCCAGGCAGCCATTCCTGGGGTCTGTACCTATGAATATGTGTTCAGGGCAGGGCCCCAGCCTGGACCCTTCTGACTTAGTGGATCAGTAAAGGTCAATCTGAGACACCCAAGAAGCGGGGTTCACTTGGAGTCATCTATAAGCAGATGAGCGTGGCCTGGGCTTGGATATTTGGGGCTGGGGTCTCAATTTGGAATTATTTGAGTTATTGGCCGGGAACAGAGAGTCAGCAGTTACTAAGCAATGGTTCTGTAACATTGATCGAAGAATGTGGGTCCACTCTTCTTCCACAAGCTTTGTTGTTTTGTTTTGTTTTTAAGATATATCTTATTGTTTTTTACAGAGACAGAGAGAAAGGGGAGGACCCAGAGCAGTTTCCATAGTTGAACTTCATCAGTTTTCGACATGGTTTCATTCCATGCAGGTGGGCCGGGGGCCGCACAGGGTGGGAACTGGGCTGGGGCCTCCTGCATGGGAGGCACACCCCCTCGAGCCAGGGGCTGAACCGGAGGGCGAGAACCCAACTGGGGGCCTCCTGCATGGGAAGCACACCCCAGTTCAACATGTGGGTCCGCATCGTCCGGGCTGGGATTCGATTCTCAGTCCCCAGGGCTGTAAAGTGAGCACTTAACCCGCTGAGCCATCCCAGCTTCCCCCATAAACTTCTTTATCTGCCCCCAGTTCAACTGGGTCCTCCCAGGGCATTTGAAGATACACCTGCCCCAGAGGGCCCCACAGCATTGCATAAAACCCAGCCTTTGGCCCCATTCTCTACTCACTTTCCACATTCATCTCCTTAGTGAAGTAATCAAGCCTAGAAACTCCAGGGATCTTTATGCCCTTTGATCAAATTTAGACTTAGAGTTCCAACCCTGGCCACAGGTCAAGCCTCGTATCTCAAATTTTTCATCTGGACATTTCTCTGGAATGTCCTCATGAGCATCAATTTATTCCCACCGCTCCTGAAGTTAAACGTCTCCACTGGCCTCTGGACTCTTTATTTATCTGATGCACCCATCAAATATTATCTATAAGATCACTATATACGTGTAGGTCTGTCTTTAGAAAGACAGTCACACTCAGCAACGTGGAGGACTAGCTTGTGTGTTTCCTAAGGCTGCTGTAAGTCTGAGTGCTGGTGGCTTAGAGCAGGAGAGCGATCGCCTTAGTTTGGAGGTGAGGCGTCTGAAGCCACGGTGCTCTGCTGGCGCCTGCCCTGGCTGCCTGTGGTTCCTTTCTGCTTACATCTCCATGGCCAGCACCCTGGCTAGGAAATGGAGTGTTTTAACTCGGGCGTGGGTTCTACTAGGAAGGACAGAGAGGATACTGAGTAGGTAACTTGCAGGGTCTGCTCTCAGCTGGCTTTGCCATTTCTTTTGCTTCGTGCCTTCAGGCCTGGTACAGTTCGAGGCACATAAGAGATGTGTTCATGCTTATGTGCTGATGGCAAAGGATGTCCTCATCTTGTAGACAAGACAGGAACCACGAATGACGTAAGTAGTGGAAGGCAGGACACGATCAAATTCCTGACCGGCCAGTGCTCCAGAAGACAGGTCGATTTGAAGGTGCATCACGAGAGGGGATGAACTTTGAGCTGAATTGTGAAGGTTGGGTAGGATCCACGGTGGCTGTCATGAAACCCTGTGTAGATCCCCTTCCACATGCTCAGACGGCTCAAGGAAAAAGCAAACAAATAAAAACAAAAACCTGTGTGCAGTCTCTTTCCCTTATTGCAATGTGCGTGAGCCCTGAAGCATGTCCCACGCTCAAACACACACCTTCTATATCTTTTTCTTGGAACCATCTCTCCCTGAAGTGGTACACTTGGCCTATATCTGGGTCTGGACCCCGGAGAGCTCTTCATACCCAAACACCCACAAGCCGCTCCGTGCCCACTCCATCTCCAGTACCCTTAGCAGTCATTCCCACTCAGTCCTAGTCCCCTTCCAGCCAACTCCCAACACTCACAACTTGCCTCCTCCTGAGAACCTTCCCCCACACGGGAGCTTTTCCAGTTGTCACTTCCCAAGTACCGCCACTACGGTGCTGCCGATCTCTCTGTGTTCCCATGACATCCGACCTGTCCTCCCCACCCCCAACGCCAGCATGTTGTATTTTTCAAATTCTTGACCTTCCTCTACCATTTATTTCTATGTATTTTTTAAAAGATCTATTTTATTGTTTTTGAGAGTAGGTGAGAGAGAGAGAAGGAGAGACAGCCCAGAGCAGTCTCCGGTGTTGTACATCGTTAGTTTTTTGACATAGTTTCATTCCACACAGGTAGTTGTGGGGTCACACAGGGCGGAATTGAACTGGGGGCCTCCCACATGGGAGGTGAGAACCTCCGCTGCCATCCTGGCTGTTACCAGTCATGTCCCTCAGTTCGGCATGTGGGTTTGCACGCAAGGCAAGGGCTCAGCCTGTGGCGCTACCCCTGCATCCGCTTTCTCCATCACTTAGTTGGTAGGGGAGGCCTCTGTATTCATGGCAGGGTAGGGTTACTATGGGATGGATGCAAAGGAAACGAAAGAAGTCAGCACTCGGCTTCTGAATTTCAAGACACTCCTGGATCCCATCACAGAGGGAATAATAGGAGGGAAAGGGTTCTTGAAGGCGAAAACAAAGCCTCCTAGGAACACAGATGTTATGCCCAAAACAAGAGATTTGGAAGGAAGCCTGATGGAACTGGAGTGAGGTTTTCTTTCTAGAGAGGATATAATTCTGCAAGTAAGGGGAGAGGCGATGGGTAGCAGTAGACCCCCAGGTGACTCTGAGAAAGGAAGTCTGTGTCCAGGTGGGGAGGAGGGGTCTGGGAGCAGAGACAACTTGGCCTCACTTTCTGGGGTGTGTTGAGAAAGGAAGGGGAATCCGAGCACCTCTGTGTGCAGCTGAACATTTTCCTGAGTGGTTGGGAGTAGCTCGAACTGCCAGCAGACCTTGAGAGGCCCTGTGGCTGGGTGACAAGGACACACCAGCAGAACGCAATGTCTAAAGCCCAGGTAGCAATGTCCAGGAGGGGACAGACGTGGGACACACATTTGCACTGGTATCAGCGTGGACCCATGATGACAAAGGGTTGTGTGTAACCTGTCTCCACCCCATGCTGTGATGTTACCAGTGCTTCTGGGAGCTTGGCTGTGACCTTGGGGAGAAGGCAGGAGGGGCAATGTACTCAACTGACAAAGGAAAGCCCTGGAGATGAAGTTTTCCCTGAACCAGGATTAAGCTTTCTGCTGCAAGGAGGAATGGGAGCTGGAGGCAGAAATTACCCGACAAAAAAATAAGGAAAAGCAACATTGTTAACCAATGGTCTGTGAAATTTGGATCGACTGCATTTCTTCTTTTTTTAAAAGATTTATTTTATTATTTTGAGAGAAGGTGAGAGAGAGAAGGAAAAGTGCCCAGGGCAGTCTTCGTAGTTGTACAGCATTAGCTGTGATGGAGTTTCATTCCACACAGGTGGATGTGAGGCCACGAGGGGTGGGAACTGAACCAGGGGCCTCCTCCGGGGAGGCGAGAACCTTCACTGCTGAGCCATCCCGGTGCTTACCAGTCGTGCCTATGGGTTGTGAAGATGATAGATCGTCCTTATATTCCCCACTCACAATTAATAAATCAGTATTGATACACCGTTCGTACATTATTCAGTTTTTCTTAGTTTTTACCTAATGTCCTCTTTTGGTTCTATGACCTCATAATGACTACTACATTACATTTAGTTGTCATATTTCCTTGGATTCCTCTTGACTGTGACAGTTTTTCTGATTTCCTAATTTTTGATGACTTTGAGAGTTTTGGCAGGTACTGGTCAGGTTGTCTGTAGAATGTTTCTCAATTGGGATTTTTGGATGTCTTTCTCATGATGACATTGGCGTTATGTTTTTTTGGGAGGAAGACCACAGATGGAAAGTGTCATTTTCATCACATCATAGTAAGGGTGCATACATACCATCCACACGATTTATCACTGATGATGCTATTCTTTTTTTTTTTTTAAGATTTTATTTTTATTGTTTTTGACAGAAAGAGAGAGAGAGAGAGAGAGAGAGAGAGAGAGAGAAAGGGGAAGGGCCCAGAGCAGTCTCCATAGTTGCACGTCATTTTTCTACATAGTTTCATTCCGTAGGTGTGTGCAGGGCTGCACAGGGCAAGAACCAGGCCGGGGTGTCCCACATAGGAACCTCACCCTGGTGAGAACCAAACTGCGGGCACACCCCAATTCAGCATATGGGTCTGCATGGGCTGGGGTTGGGACTCGATCTCTGGACCCTGGGGATGCAAGACAAGTGCTCAACCTGCTGAACCAGCCCAGCATCCCCTGTTGATGCTATTGTTGATCACTTGGCAGAAGTAGTGTTTGTTGGGTTTCTCCATTAAGGGCCCATATTAAGGGCCAAGTATCTACATAGGTGATATAAAAACCCTCTAATCTCTTCTCCACATACTTTTGTATGAAATAATTTATTTATGTCAGCATGGACTCATGGATATTTATTTTTTACTTTGGGTTAAAATCAAGTATTGCTTTATTTATTTGCTCAAATTGTTCCAGGTTTGCTCACTGGGAGATTTTTTTTCAATTGGCTCCAGTTTCCTTTGACAGACCCCCTTCATTGTTTCTGTTGGGTTATATATATTTTTTTTTTTAGCTCTTCCTTACCTTCTGGTAGGACAAGATGCTCCAGACTCATCTTGTCTATTTCTTGCCCTAGTCCTAGAATCAGCCATTTCCCCAAGTTCTTGTTCCTTTTGTTGAATGGTATTGAAAAGATCTGAGTGCCAGGCATGCTTGTTGCTACTGGGGTGTCATTTCTAAGCCCATTTGGCTGACAGAGCAAGGGAATCTATGTATGTGTAGTATCCCATCACATACCTGTAAATCTTTTTATATATCCGTGTGTATTTATATAAAGCTAAACATGAGTCCACACTGATGTCTCCAACTCTAATCTGGTACCATATGGATCATTCTAGCTTCCTCCTCTTGCTTATCTGTAGCCTTCTGCAATAGAAAGACAGTCGGTATCCACCATCCATTAATTCATTTGTTAATTTCCAGTATGCATGTATAGTGGCTTCATCATCCAGTTTATTTTGAAATCAGTCTGATTTCTGTGTCTCGTTTTACCAAAGCACTGGCTCCTTTAACCTCTGATACCCGTCCTTCTGATCACTTGTTAGGCGTTTTGAACTTGACTATTTGTCATGCGCTGGTTTGACACGGATCTTCCTGTAAAGCTGGATGTCACTCACCTACCCTTCAATTCCTGTGGCCTCCCCAACCCCACCCCCTTCCCCACTCTTGCATTTTGGTGGAGTGAGCCTGGAATCTCAGGTGACAGAAGAGGAGCCCTCCTCTAGTTCACAGGCTTGCCTCCCTCGCCTCCGGGACTGGAGTAGATAACCTGTTTGCACGCTGTCTCTCTCTCTCCCCATTCACCATCTAGTCCCGAGGACCGACTGCATGCCAGTCCCGCGGACGAGGGCAGCAACAAACAGCTCCAGAGCTCAAGAGGGCGGTGCTCGCTGTGCAGGAGCGCACGCCCAACGCCGGGCCTCGAAAGGCCCTCCCCGGCTGGTCGGAGCGTTCCCGCTCCCTCCAGGGGTCGGAGCGGCCCGGGAGCAGGACAGCGAGACCGCAGGCACGCTCCCACGCCCGCTCCCTCGGTGCCCGGCCCCGCCCCCGCCAGGCCCCGCCCGCGCCAGGCCCCGCCCCGCGCCAGGCCCCGCCCCGCGCCAGGCCCCGCCCGCTCCCCGAGCGCACGCTCGGGCCCCTGACGATGTTCGCCGGAAATCGCCGAAGCCCCTCTTTTTTCCCTTCCTCTCCTTCCCCTGCTCTCCCGGTTCCTTTCACCCGGGTTCCCTCGGCCGTGATTCCCCCCCTCCCCCTCCTTCCTTCTCCATTGGAAACCAAGATGGAGGCTCGCGGCTGCCGCCGGCGCCCGTGATCGCGGAGCTCCCGCCGGCCCCGGGCCCCCCGCCCTCGCCACTGCGTGTCCGGCGCGGCGCGCGCTGCTGCCCGCGCTCCGGCCGCCGCCGCCTTCGGCCGTGGCTCCGCGCCCCAGCCCCGCGATCGGATCGCGGGTCCCAGGCGGAGTCCTCGTCTATGTGGGCGCGCTCCTCGGGAAGAGCCGCCGCCGCCGCCGCCCGCCGCCCCGGGGCTCTGCGTCCGCTCGCCGCGTGCGGGCAGCGGGGCGCTCGGCTCGGCCAGGCCCGGCGCGGAGCGGGCGGCGCGCGGCGCTAGGGGCGCGGGGCCCCGGCCGGGCGCGGCCGCACGAGCCGCTGCAGCCATGAGCGGTGGCGCCGCCGCCCCCGTCGCGTCCTCCGGCCCCGCCGCCACGACCAGCGCGGCGGGCTCGGGCTGCGGAGGCGGCGCCGGCGAGGGGGCCGAGGAGGCGGCCAAGGACCTGGCCGACATCGCGGCCTTCTTCCGATCCGGTGAGTGCAGCGGCCGCCGCCGCCGCGGAGGCGCGCCCCGCGGGCTCCGGTGGGGTCGGCGCGCCCCGCGCCGGGGCTCCCGGGCCCCCGACCGGGCGAGTGCCGCCGCCCGCGCCGCTCCGTGCGCCGCCGACTGGCCCTTCCCTGCGCCCGCCCGCGGGTAAAAACCGCCCCGTCGCCCGTCCCCGGCGGCCGCTGCTCCGCGGGCCGGGGCGCCGGTTCTTTGTCTCTTTCGCGGGAGGGCTGGAGAGGGGGCGGCGGGGCGGAGGCTGCTGCCCCGGAGCCCAGTGGACTGGGGCGGCGGGGCCGGAACGAGGGACGCAGACTCGCCTCTGGGGCGGCCTCGGTGGCCGGCTTGGACCCGGCCCCTCCTGCGACCCCCTTGGCAGGCAGGTGGCCTGTCGTCTCCCCGGCCTCGGTCTACACTCCTGTGAACGGGGGCAGCCATGGCATTCGCTGCCCAGGCGTGGGGGGTGCTTGGCCGGGATGAAGCGCGGCCGACCCGGGGGCGGGTGAGCCGTTGTCTCCGGGGGCGGCCCGGGAGGGACATCTGGGAACGTGGTGGCCCCGGGGCGGCGGTGGGTCGCGGGAGGCGTGGGGCGGGTGCCCTCGGGGTACTGCCTGGATGGCTCGGAGGTGGAAGCAGTGCCAGGAGTCTTCCGAGCGGCTGTGGGAGAGGCGAGCTTTGAGATTGGGAGGCAGCGCCTTGGGGGCGGGGGCGAGACGGGGCGTCCCCGGACCCCGGTGGCAGTGCCGCCTCCCGCTGGGCCCAGACCCCGCGTCTCTGCGCCCCCGCGCCGAGCCCCTTCCGCTCGCGTGTGCGGGTGGCTGCGGAGGAGCCGGCGGCGGCGGCCTCGGGGCCCGCAGGCCGGGGCGCAGTGCCCAGCGGACCCGGCGCGGACGAGGAGAACGCAGGCTCCGCGCTGCAGAGCCGAGGAGGGCGGGCCAGGTCGCGGCTGGGGAGGGCGCAGGGCGTGGGCGGCGCCCTGGGAGGACGACGGGGCCGGGGGTGCCCGGGGGTTGGGGGGCTGGGGGAGGCGGCCCTCCATGGAACGCGCGCCGGAGATCGGCGGTCCCCGTTTCTCCGGGGCCTCTTCCAAAATCAGGTCCCCAGGACCGATGAGATCACTTCGGTAATGAGGATCACAAGGAGCTATTTGCAGGAGGGCGACGGTCAGAGGCAAAAAGTTAACTGTATCAGTACGATGTGCCCGCTTTAGTGCTGTCTTCTTGATTTTTGCAAGGCGGGGTTGTTTTTGAGTCCTTCGCAGATTGGTTGTGTCTGGGAGTGACATACGCCGACTCTACAGTGTCAGCTTGGGGTTTAATATACTCCTCAGGGCTCCCTCAACCCGTGAGGTCTCAGCAGAGAGCAAAGGCTTAAGAAAACACGAGCTCTACGAAATGAAAGCCCTTTTTCTTGTCCTTTTAATAGCAGAACTGGGTCGTCTTCCCTTCATGCCCTGAAGCTAAAGTCTAGCTTGTCTTCTCCCTGACTCTACCACCTGTCACCAAATAATAGATTCTGTGCAGAATCCAGCTCTTCACAGGTAGAACGCCGCCTGTGTTGTGCAGATGGAATTTTTCGTGCTTGTGAGACCAGACTTTCTTACGTCTTTATTAGATATAGTAATCACTTCTTATGCTCACCTCCCCCCCCCCCCCCAAGACATCAGGCTGGACGGGACGCCCACAGAAAACGAGCTCGCTCTCAGTTTGGCTCTCCCCAGGATTTATGGGGGGATGTAAATCTGTCGGTGGCCATGCCGAGGCCCTGGCTCCTGTTTGTGTTCAGTTTGGGGCAGAACCCGGCAGTGCTGCTCACTGGTTTGTTCCTTTCTTCCACCTTCAAAATGATTTGACATACCGCGCCTTTAATAGTGTGACTTGGAATCAGAGCGGATTTTAAGTAGGCAGCCGCTGCGCTGTCCCGTCCCGGGGGTAGTCTGGAACGTCTTTTTAAAGGTGTTTTTGCCTCCTTTGGGCAGCTCTGAATCCCTGACCTAGATCCTGGCTTCAGCATCTAGGGCAGTGATGTCTAGCAGAGGGTCGAGAGGGACCATTCATTTGAATTGGTGGGGGTGGGATGAGAAGTGTGGACAATGGGGCCCACCAAACAGGAGGACCCTGGGTGGGGAGCTGACCTGGTACATAGCGCAGGCGGGGGTGGGGGTGGGCCTGATGCTCCGGGGCAGTTTAGATCACATGTGGATGGCTGAATGGAGAGGCCAGTCCATCAGTACAATCGGACATTCTTTCCTAACGTGTAGAAACTCAGAAAATGGTTTCTTATGGACTGGGGCTGGGTGGACAGACCAGGAGGGTGAACATTTTTCCAGGGTGTTTCTGAGCTTGGCACTGAATGAAGATTGCCCACGTGACCTAGACACAGTTGCCTAATTCGTTTCTCAGCCCTGGGACAGTTTGCTTCGCCGCCTTATTTTCTTTTTCTTTTTATTCCTTGTCTGTCTTGCATTGCGTTTTATCTTTGTGGTCACAGCCTTGAACACTGGCACCCACAGTTGGGTGAAAGAAGGGGAAAGACTTCAGTGTCATAAGACTTTTAAACAATTAGAACAGTTCAGGAATAGAACAGGCCATGTGATGTCTCCGTTTCTGGAAGTGCTCAAGCAGGTGGGTTGCCACCTGCCAAGGTTCCAGTTGGGAGCTGGGGACAGGGTTCCTGCTATTGGAGAGGGGAGATGGCTGGGGCCATGTCACTCTCAGATTCATTGGTTCCCTCTGAACCCCTGGCACCTAATGGTTATTCTGCACTTTCCCTTGGATAGTTCAGAGCGTCAGAGCGATGGTTGCCCTTGCCCTCTGTTTGGTGGCACTCAGTGTCCACCTCACTCAAGGTCTCATCTCACACGCTGCCATTTCATTCTCCACGCAGGTCCACAGCCCGGGAACTTTCTGTTCCTTTCGACAACCCCAGCCCCCACCCCCACCCCCCTTTATGAAATCTGGCATTAGCAGGCAGGTCAATCAATTAGTGTTAAAGTGGACTGAGCTGAAAAAATGTGGTTATTGTTTGTGGAAGGGCTGCTGAGAGTTTCTGCAGGTGTTAGTGAATTTCAGACCCCTTCTCCTGTGCACGGAGTTCAGCACCAACAAGGATAAAGCAAATTTCAATGCAAAAGCCAAAAAGAGCATCACAGGCTGGAACCAGTACAGGTTTTTATTATGTTATTGTATTGTTTTTATTTTGCAGGAGGTTTTTAGGGAGTTTGAGTGACGTGCTCAGAGTGGACCTCTGGTGCAGGTGGGGTCAGGGCCCGGAAGTGCGTTCCCAGCTCTGGTATTTTTTCCCAGATGCCTCATGGCCTGGACTTTGCTTACATTAGTTCTCAACCCCACTGGGACCAATCACTTTTATTGCCAATCTATTTTGGGGCTCTATTCTTGTGGCAGTAAATCATTCTTTCAGAGCTCTCTGTGTAACCTTGCAAGAGTGTGTGTGGTGGTGGTGGTGTGCTTACATAAATGCATTATTTTTAACCTGCCTGGCGTGTTTTAGCTTGGTATTAGGTGCATGTGCAGAGAATAAAGGTTCGTGGTTTATCCTGAAGCATGGTGGCCCATTGTGCTGGGTTTCTTTCGTGATTAAATCTCATTCTGGACCCCTGGCTACAGCCCTTCTTTTTCCAGTGGGATAGATGAAGACAGCTGAGTTCATTACTAAGGCGGGAGCAGCATGCATACCCAGTTTCCCCCAAAATAAGACAGTGTCTTATATCAATTTTTGCTACCAAAGATGCGCTAGGTCTTATTTTCGGGGGGATGCCTTATACGTATTTCAGTGAGAGGCAAAACTGTAAGTAGGTCTTATTTTCAGGGGATGTCTTACTTTCAGGGAAACATGGTAGCTTTCTGTGTTGATAGGATGGTTTCCTCCTGGAGTATCAAGAAGGGCTTTTCTTCGTATCTGTGCCTCTAACACCACTTAAGTAGCTGGCCTCCAACCTTGCCAGGCTACTTCTGGGTGTGTGTAGAGCCAGGCAATGGATGTCTTAGTGAGCTCCAGTAATAATTACTGTAGTATGAAGCCGGTCCTTGTTGTCCTCAGTGTGTTGTAAAGGGAAGCTCAAGAAAATGTAATTTGATAGTGGATGTTGGTTTCTCCTTTTTCCGTGGTATAGTGAGGCTCATTTTTAGAGGAAAGCAAAGAGATAGCTAAAAATAATCCTACAAGTGACTTTCAAGAAATCAAAGAGCGAACAGTCATTGACAGAAACTTTTCATTGAGACCCTGTGAAGGACTTATGGACTTATTGACCCAGGATATTGTATTTTTCCCTTTGCAGTTTAACCGTTCACGATCCAAATGAAGATTTAAGTGAAGCCATTTTAACCATTTAAATCAGGCGTGTCCAGCCTGCAGCCAGGACGGCTTTGCATGCAGCCCTACACAAATTCTTAAACCATTAGGAGATTTTTGGAGGACTTTTTTTTTTTTAAAGCTCATCAGCTGTTGTTAGTGTGGTGTATTCTACATGTGGCCCAAGACAATTCTTCTTCCAGTGTAACCCAGAGAAGCCAAAAGGTTGGACACCGCTGATTTAAATGATTAACCAAGATTTAAATGAAACCAATAGTTCTGTTCAAAATGAAGCATGTGGTTTAAATATGTTCTGCCAATGTATATTAAGAATATGTGATTACAATGGTCTTTTTAGACCGTTTAAATGTTATGATAAATGGGGGGTTTGTTTCTAACTGAAAGTGAAAGATGTGTTTGAAACTGTCATCATGTAAATTAGCTTTATCTGACCTTTATTTTAAGTTTATGCATTTGAGTCCTGTACTGAGAAAATAAAATTTTGTCTCCTATCCCTGGCAGAATTCCAGAGAAAAGTCAAATGCTTAATCAATAGCGACACTTTATTGCCTGTAAAGTCACTTATGTTGATAGGGATGAATTGTGCTTTACTAGAAAAAGCAGTCTTAGCATCCCCCTTCATCCTCAGCTCTATAATGAATTGGTTTTTATTCCCTTAAGTGTGTTGTCCTGACACAGTTTTCATAGCGCAGTGCCAGGAACAGCCGCGACTGTGTGTCCGGAAGCGCTGGATGTGGGTGAGAGTCGCCTGGGCTGCATGTGCTGCCGGGTAGCGGCAGGCTCCGCCGTCCCTCCCAGGTTCTCCGCTCCCAAGCGTGCGGCTGAGTGACCTCGGGGGATGCCGGCGTGTTTGGTGTCGTGGACAGAGACGCTTTTCCATCCTGTGCATGCTCCCCACCGCGTTTGAGCTGATGAGGGCAGTGAACCAGGGGCCCCGGGTGGGAGAAAGGGGTGATGTGGGGGTCAGGTGGTGCAGGGCCCACTTCTGTCTCTAGTGCTCCTCCAGCTTCTACTGAGTGTTCAGAGCAGTGGGCGAGGGGGTGGGCGCGGGGGTGGGCGTGGATGAGGGGGTGAGTGTGGATGTTGGTGTGGACGAGGGGGTGAGCACAGATGCGGGTGTGGACAAGGATGAGCATGGATGTGAAGCGTGGATATGGGTGTGGACAAGTGGGTGAGCATGGATGTGAACGTGAGTGAGGGAGTGGATGTGGGCATGGACGAGGGGTTGAGCGTGGACGTGGACAAGCGGGTGAGCGAGAACGTGGGTGTGGACGAGGGGTTGAGCGTGGATGTGGACAAGCGGGTGGGCGTGGACGGGTTGAGCGTGGGCGTGGACGAGGGGTTGAGCGTGGATGTGGGCGTGGACAAGCAGGTGAGCATGGATGTGAACGTGAGTGAGGGAGTGGATGTGGGCGTGGATGAGGGGGTGAGCACGGGTGTGGGCATGGACGAGGGGTTGAGCGTGGACGTGGGTGTGGACAAGGGTGAGCGAGAACGTGGGCGTGGACGGGATGGCTTCTCAGTGTCCCTTGTCGTCGGAATTCTGGCTGGTGGTGACCGAGTCAGCTGGCGCTGGTCTGGAATTCCTGTTGCTGTAGCCCTGAGCTGAGGGGAAAGAGGCAGAAAGGAGGGAAGAGGCAGGGAAGGGGGTGAGGGCTTGCGAGGCGCTGGTTTCCCCCGCGGTCCCCGCCACCTGTGCCCACCGTGCAGGCTGGCGCTGCCCCTCAGGGCCTTTGCCTCCTCATTGGCCTCGGTGCCCAGCCCCCCACCCCCCACGTCCCCCACCTGTGCCAATCGACAAAGAGGGAACAGAGATTCCGGCTCCGATTTCCAGTGTAGTCCCAGCCTTTGGACATTACGAAGCCTTGTGTGCGGACAGACATTCCTGTGTGGGGGGGGACTCTGATTCCCATGTGTAGTGGTTATGAAGCCCATAAACACTCATCTTCACTTCTCACCAATGGAAAGCACTCTCTTTGTGCACTAAGTGTTGTTACCCTAATTTCCCCCCCCCCCCTTTTTTTCTCTCCATGTAAGGAAGACCCTGGCAACCCAAGTTGCTTAATCACCTGACCTCTGGGAAAGGTTCTATATAGGTCGGGGCAGGAGAGCTAGGCCGCAGACTCTTCCAGCTTGCAGCCAAGGGCTTGAGTTGCAGGCGCGCTCAGCTTCTGAGGTTCCTTCATAGGGAGTCTGTTGTTATATTTGGTCCACTGTGGAAAGATTTAACCTCATTTTCGTGAAAAATAGACTTGAGTTTTTAGGTTACTGGCGATTTGAATCAGCCACATATTTACTCGCGTCTGTTTGTGGGGGTTGTGATCTACAGAGCACATCTTGAATTTCGGAAGCATCGCCCTGCTTGGGCCTGGTCAGAAATGAGTGCAGCAATTATGGTGACAGAGCTTTAAGGACAGTAGTAGTCAACAAAGAGCAGATTCTGGATCTAGGGTACTTGGGGTTAGTGCTGATTTTAACAGTGCAGACCTGTTGTGGACAGTGATGGCTTGAACTTGGTTTCTCTTTACGAGGGGTTTCTGCCGGATCCTGGCAGCTGTGTGGACCCTCCCGCCTTTCCCTTCCGTTCCCGGAAAGAGGTAGGAGGTGTGCTGCACCTTTCCTGCCCCTCTGCTGGGAAAGGCCTGGGGCCCTGTGCTCCCTGCGGGGTGGTGGTAGCATTGAAACAGTGTAGCTCTGCACAGCTCAGCGGTTACATTCTTGCAGTTCCTGCTGAGTGAAGGAAGCCAGTCTCAAAGGACTGTCTCTATTGTGTGACTCCACCCAGGTGACATTCTGAAAAAGACAGAATGGCACTGAGAGAGCAGGTTGGTTGGTTGCCAGGAGTTAGCGGTGGGGAGCGTGTAACTACAAAGGGGAACATGAGGGGCATTATGGGAGATGATGGAACTGTTCTGCATGCTGATTGTGTTTGGTGGCGATTATATGTATCAAAATTTGTAGAACTGTACACACACACAAAGTCCAGTTTTACTGGATGTTAATTTAAGATGTAACATGATGAAGAAAAGCTAACAGCAACCTGGGAGTGAACATTTGCTACAAATCAGACAGATGTATATACATAATCGAAAAGAGTATCTTCAAACCAATAAGGAAAGATAACCCAAAAGGGAAATAGGCAAATCGACAAGTCCAAGAAGTACAAGTGGCCAACAAGTAAACATTCAGCCTCAAGAGCAGTCAGGGAACCGCAAATAAGAGTCACGAGATACCAGCAAAACCCAAATCCAGTATGTCATTTCTTCTCTAAGTAAACTGGAACAAAACAGTTATTTTGGAAAGGTCCGAAAGCTCATAGTTGTCACTCAGACTGCCCTATGTGGGACCAAACTTTCTGTAATTTCCATGGGGTAGTAGAGGGAAACTTATGGGGAAGTAAAGATCCTTTTCTTGGGTAAGAAATGTTAACACGAGAGAATCCATATGGCATGTAAGTCAAGCCTGCTGACTTCAAAACAACACTGTCACCATTTTCCTGCCTTCAAAATTTCCCACTCCAGTGAATTTTGCTGCTGTCCGGTAGGAGATAGAGAAAGAGTAGTACATGCAGATGGTCTGCAAGGGCTGAACATTCCCGGTGTTAAAAAAGGAATTTTGAGGGGTTGGTTTCATTTCGGGCTGTAGGTTGTTCCTACATTAGCATTTATGGGAGGATCTGTTTGCCCTCTGCTCTGGGCCTTCGTGTATATAACTGCCTTTGTAGCTACAGATTTCACAGTGTTGATGGTTAATGAATGAATTTATAAACCGTAAAATAAAGCTAGTCTTGAACGTGAGGAAAACACAATTCAAATTGAAAAGTATAATCCTTGAGTATCTTTAGATAATGTTTCTTACTGTCTTCCCCTACCCCTATATATGCATAGATATGTTCAGATCTTAAAGTCATAAAACATCTGTGTTAGAGTAGGCTGTTTCAATACAAGAAGAAATGAATATATCAGAGACTAATATGTGAAATCTACTTTAAAAGAACCCATGTCTCCTAGTATATATGTGCGTTCACATGTATAGATCACATGTATGTTTTAGGACAGAGTGTTTTCATTGTAATTTAGAGATTATGCCTTTGAAGTGCCTGTAAGAGGTTGGGTAAAACAGTATCTGGATAAAGTCATTTCCATCATTTATTCCTTTTGCTTCACTTCCTCTCCTCACACTGACCTACATCTTCAAGGAGTCCTTTCTTGCCACTGTTTCTGCACACCGTGGCTGCCACTTCTGGGTAATTTGGATTTGGAAAGTTGTATGTGTCTTTACTTGTGTTTACTTCTAGTTAACCCTTGTTCTGTGTGACAGACGTGCTAGGATCAGCAGGCATAACATACAAATTTTACTCGTTTTGGGGTAACTTTATTAGTTTAACTTTGCGATGAGAGGGTCCAAGAAGTACAATTCCTCTGTTATTTATTCTGAAGGTGCACACAATTATGGGGAAACAATGCTGTGCTTGTTTCGGCAGAACATACACAGAAATAAATAGATTTGCTTACCTCGCCTCACTCACACAATCCAATTTCTAAAGTTTACATTGTTTAATGTTTTGGCATCCAGACAACTGGCATGACAATTCCTTATTAATCTAATAATACTGAACAAATAGATGTTTCTTGTTTGTAGGTCACCTTTATTTTTAAGATTTGTTTTATTGTTTAAGATGGGGGGAGAGGGAGAAAGTTGGGAGGGCCCAGAGCAGTCTCCATGGTTGTACATCATTAGTTGTGACATAGTATCTTTCCACACAGGTGGGTGTGGGGTCACGAGGGGCGGGAACCAAACCGGGTGCCCTCTGCATGGGAGGTGAGACCCTTCGCCACCATCGTGGTGGTTACCAGTTGTGCTGCCGGTCAGCATATGGGCTTGCATGGGCTGGGGCCTGGATTCAATCCCCGGACCTTGCGATTCTGAGGCAAGCACTCAGCCTGCTGAGCTATTCTGGCATCCTCTGTAGGCAGCTTCAAAAAAAAAAAATTGTGATTATGAGCAATCCTTTTCCTCACTGCTCTTTCAAGTGCTGCAGAGATGATAGCTGGCATGCAGGGGACCATTACTAGCTCAAAAAACCAGACTGCACCGAGGCAGAATATATTTTCCACTTTTATTTGAGAGTTACTTCACTTCCATCTGCATTTGGTTGCACTTGTCCTAATATGCCTTGGGGTCAGGAGCCTTGGGAACCAGTGCTGATTTGAGGGTTTCCAGGTCTTGCATTTTCTTCAGGCAACTGTTCAGCTCCAGTGTCCCCTGGTAGGTTGCCAACCCGAGAGCAGTTGCTCATGGGAGAGGCTCCAAGTTTAGTGAGCTGGTCTGGGCACCTGTTTCATCCCTACTGTTCGTGAGATGCACGGTTGGCAGGATTTCTTGTGAGGCATTTCTCTCCTCCCTGGCAGCATGGCTTATTAGGTCCTGCCTCCCCCCACCCTGCTGGTTGCCTGCCTCCCTGAGGGGTTCAGCCTGTTTGTGAGACAGGGCCTGCCCCCTGAGCCACATTGCTGGAAACCTTTGACTGGGAACGTTTTGCAGGCCTCGGAGGGGGTCGCCGTAAGTTTCCCGTGATGGCTTGCCGTGTGGACACGGGGGCATGGGAACGAGGCTGGCGGTGTCTTGCAGTGGCCCGCTGCTCTCCCATGCGCTCCTCTCTCGTAACAACCCAAACCCTAGCAGCTGCTTGCAGAGCTGGGCCAGAGGCAGGCTGCCCAGTCGTCAGATAACACCTTTGGCATTAAAATAAGTTCATCCAGAAAGCAGTCACTGGCTTGTAAGGTCACAGGCTACGATGTAACATATCTTGTTGGTTTTTCTCCAGAGGCCATCATGGCCAGTCCTGTCCTCCAGGAAAGCACGCTGTAACCTTTCCCTTAACCGTTCCCGCCGCCGGCTGCCCTCTGGGGTGCCCGCGACTCAGGGTCCTGTGCAGGTGTTTCCTGTACCTGTTCTCGGATAAAACCAAAGGCCTGCTGCAAGCAGTGCGATCCACTCTGTATTGGGATGCAGAGCTCAGTTGCTAGGGAGGCTGGGTGACCCATCCCAGGCTGCACTGTGTAAGGGCTCGAGCTGGAATTTAAACCCAAAGCTGCCAGACCACAGAGCCCGGCCGACCTTCCGTCCCCCGTGTAGGGAGGGCAGACATGACCCTCCGCATCCCGCAAGGTCCTGTGCTGTGATTTTCAAATCTTTAAAAGTGGATACTTCTATCTTTGTATGTTGAGGACTGAAGCTGTGATTTAGAAGTCTCACACCAAACAAGATGAGTGGAAGATTCCAGGGTACAGCAAGCGTTTTTCTCATATTGGTCTGGGCCCTATAATTTCATTTCTGTTCCTCTCCTCCTGTCACCTGATGAAAAGTGATGTTCCTTTTTATGTAAATAACCCTAGTATCCCCAGCCTTCCATATGAGGTGTGTGGCTATGTGAACTTTCCTGGTCCCGTCTCCAGCCCCAAATCCTGGGAGGCGTCGGGGTGGACGTGTGCCCTGCTTGCCCGGACTGCACTGTAAGATAGGAAGCCTGTTGAGGTCCAGGTTGGCAGAGGGAAGTTTGGGACCCGCCGGAGGGGCTACCAGAGGGAAGTGTTTCAGTTGCTTGCTGTGTGTGACACATTATAAGGATTACCAGAGCTTCCTTTATAATAATTTAGGAGAGGAACAGGGGTGAGGGAGTTGGGAGGGGCTGAGGCTGCTAAGCTGCTGGTTTGGGGAAACTGTTTTATAAGGTGGGTGTGGTAACGCCCGGGTTCTCTGTATATAGCTTCTTCGTTGGAGCCACTCATTTCTTTGTCATCAAACTGTAGTTGATGATGTGTTGTGGTCTGGGAAATAGGATTAATCCTCACCGCCCTCTTTTAGCAAGATACTGCTTGGGCATGTGTTGTCGGTTTTTCGGTTTGTGGGGTACACTTTCATCAGTCACACCTTGGCCGGTTCCCCTCACCATGATGGCCTGATTTATGGGATGCTTGCTCAGGGGCATCCTGGCATGGGCTTCCCAGCACGATCCCCGCCCTGGGGACACGGTCTGTGCTTGTGTGCCCCCGAGGAAGGCCACATGTACCTCGGACTTTTAATATGTCAGTCAGAGCATGATTGAAATGCTGGCATCTTGGGTTGTAGACCTCATAGAACCAGAAGATTTTTCACACTCTCAAAATTACACTTTTTGATTTTTTTTTTTGGTTTGTTCAGGAATTTTTATTAGCTTCAAGGTCCCCCTACCCCCACCCCACCCCTTAGGTTTTTGCTTTTGAAAAATTTCTGTAATTAAAAGAATAGGATTGGCCTTTTTTTTTTAAATATATGTTTATTTATTTATTTATTTTTGACAGAGAGAGAGAGAGAGAGAGAGAGAGGTAGAGAGAGATACAGAGACAGAGAGAGAACTGAACTGGGGGAGCTCCCAGTTCAGCATATGGGTCCTCACGGGCTGGGGCCGGGATTCGATCCCCGGTCCCCAGTGCTGCAAAGTGAGCGCTTAACCTACTGAGCCATCCCAGCTTCCCCTGGCCTATTTTTAATGTGGGATTACGGGTTGCTTTTGACATACTATTTTAGTTTATCTTTGATTTTAAGCCATCAAAGGAGGTACAAAGCTCAAATCACATGAACATAGTTGAATTGAGGTTTTGCTGTATTTTGGAGGTTGCGTTGGTTTGTGTCTGCATTGTTGATTACATTTAAAGTTTGTTGGGTGCTCTTTTTGGTGGGGAGGAGGAAAGTTTGTTTTGAAAAGCCAGAACTCGTGTTCTAAGAAGCAGGATATCAGCCTCGATTCCCCGGTGTTATTGCGGCAGCACACGTGTTGACTGTCCCTCCCGGCATGTACTGGAGAACACACGTACATGTGTGTATATGTATGTATATACATATTTTACATCGTAGAATTTACATATTATTTCTGAAGCATTTGAGAGTAAATGCAGAGGTGACGAGGCCCTCCCATCTAAATGGTGGTTTGATATGTATTTTCTAAGAGCAAGGACATTCTTTTATGATGCTCCAAATCAGGAAATTAATTTGGCTCTAGTGTTGCTCTCTGAATCTACTGACTTCAGTTACGTGTTACCAGTTGTTCCAGAAATGTCCTTTCAGGCAGTTAACAAACATGAATTCCATCCAGGCCCACATGATGCACCTCGGTGCCACGTCTCTGGTTTTCTTCACGTTGGAACGTATTCCTGTCCACTGGCCTCCCTACCTTGGTAATTTTGAAGATTGCAGTCAGTTCCGTTGAAGACCACCCCTCAGTTCGGGTGGTGGGGTTCCTCCTGAGTGGAGTCAGGTTGTCCATTTCTGGGAGAAGGGCTTTGTACCTCCCCAGAACCTGTGGAAGCCACAGCTGCCGGAGGTCCCCCTGTGGGATGCACACTGTAGTCATTCGGGTCAGGTGGTGAGTGCCTGCCAGGTTTCTCCACCATATCTTTGCCTGGTAAGTAGTTAGCGATTTGTGGGGAGATCATTTGAGACTGTAAAATCCTGTTCTTTCCTGACACTTCCAGCCACTGATGATTTTTGCCTGGATCCCCGATTACTCCGACAGTTGTAAAATGGTGATTTTTCTAAGTTCATTGTTCCTTCTGTATTTCACTGGCTTTCTACCATCAGAAAGAGCTTTTCCTTCAGCCCCACTTACTTACTCATATAACTGTGGCCTCATGGATTCTTACTTTACTCACAGGGTTATAATTCTTTGCTTCCATTATCTACAGTTGGATGCTCAAACGGTCCAAGATTTGGCCAGTGAGCGTCCTTTTAGACTCACTCCTTTAGTTTTTGTGACCTGTCCCCATCATTTTGTGAACAATTTCTTATTTTCTGACATATAAGATGTTCTAGGCTTATGTTGTGCTTTTCTTGCTCCAGCTCTGGAACCAGTGGCTTCTTCAAGGAGCCCTGGTTCCTGAGTACAGAGCAGTATTTATAGGCTGACCAAACATACTGTTTTAAACAGGACAGAAAACAACAGTACTGTCCTGTTTCAAGTGGTATGTTCGTCTGGTCAGCCTAATTAGAAACACCATCTTGGCTTCTTGCTACCGAGGTGTCATTGCTTCTAGAACCTCTCAGTCGACAGAGCTAGAATATATGGTGTGTGTGTATATACATATACTTACACAAGGGCTGTCTGGAAAAAATCCAGCCAGTGTCAATATAATGAGAATGGTTACATGGCTGGATACTTTCGGGACAGCCCTCAAGCACATGTATCTGTAACTTCACATGAACACATATCAGTGTCTCTTTCTGCACCTATCTATCTGTAATCAAACCCATGAGTTTATGCTCATGCCTTCAATTCCACTCCAAACCACAAGTGCATTTTTGTCTCCTTTTTTCCATATTTGTAGTTCCCTTGTCTGACGGGAAGGCTCCCTTTATCCTGAATATCTTTATGGATTTACTCAATCCTAGAATATGCAGAAAGCAGTTTCAAAATGCTAAGCCTTACCACTGTGATAAATGAACCTGCCTCTTCAAGTTCAAACTGTTCAAACCAGCAGTCCATTGGTCGGCTTCTGTTGGGCTCAGTGCCTTGTTGGTTAGTCATCCAGAGAAAACAGATGACGTCATGCACCGGAACTCCCCAGAGGCATGTGCAAGAGCAGAGCCTCCAGACTCCATCAGCAACTCACTTGCTAGTGACATTGAACTCCCATTTGAAAAATGAGGAGTTGGCTAGTAAAAGAAGGAAGATTGATTTGTAATAAGTGCACTTCATAAAGATGACACCTGTTGTGGGGAAAGGGTGATCATCATCCGAAGGTCCTAATTTCTGGAAGAGAGCAGGGAAAGAGCAAGCGTTGCGATCATAAGGGTGGGTGGTGAGATGCAGGAGTCGGACTGGGAATGGGCGTGCGATCGGACAGGCCGGGCTGGTTGGGCATCTCTCACGAGTCCGTTACGTCCTGTGAGTCGGGAGGCAGCTGAGTTCATGTCGGAATAAGTCATGAGTCAGGACTGGGGTGACGCTGGCTTGGTGCCTTTCATCGACTAAATGCTTCTTCCCAGAAACCACCTGCCGTCAGTTATAACGCGGCTGTGTGGTGCGTGCATTAGCGCGGGGTGCGGGGAAGCGTGTGCGCACTCAGTTCTAGGAGTCCTGGGACAGTGGGTGCAGCACATCTGCCCTCACAGGCAGGGTGAGAACTGCTGTTCAGTGCTTTGCGATATGAAATGATGGTGTGGAGCCTAGGCCTTTGATTCTGGGAGACATTCTCAGGTCACATGTCGTGTTCTGTATGTTCTGTAAACGTTCTCCTGCTTGTTAGGGTCGTGTCCTGGAGAATTTGGCCTCTGTCCTTCAAGAAGAAGCCTTTCGTACAACTAGACATTTTAGCAAGAAAGAAGAATCACGATTTTCTTAATAATATTTTAGGGGGTACAATTTGGACAGTAGGAGGCTGTGACTAGGGGAAGTGGGAATGTTGCTAACTGGTCAGGCGTTCTGGGGGAGATGAGATACTGGGGTCAGCTCGCAGGGGTGGTTGCACAACCGTGTGACTATGCTAGGAACCGCTGAATTGTACACTTTGAAAAGGTTTATGTTATATATCAGTCAGAAAGAAAAGGTCATAGCTAAATTGGCAACATATTACTATTTCAGATTCTTAAACAGCTTTATTTATTGAGTGCTTACGACACACCAGCTGCTCATTTTCGTAGCCCCCTGTGAGGTAGGCGGTGACGTCTCATTTTAGACATGAGGACAGGTGCTCAGAGTGGTTTTTTACCTTTGCAGATCAGTGGCTGTTGGGGACAGACATGGGGTTGCCAAGTGCATAGCAGTTTTCTCCTAAAGGTGGGCATCCTGGGTGTAACACTGAGCTATTTGACCCCGTTTAGAGAGCTTTCTACTTTGTTTAGGTGTCAAAGAGAAAGAAAATCCTGAGAGGGTGTTGTGAATAAGATCTGATGGGGCTTCAGTGGTGATCTGTTGGTTTGTTAAAAAACTCAGGATTAACTATCCCATTGAAAATGGAAAATTTTGGGGTGTCTCAGTCTCAAAAAGAAAAGGATAAACTTTGCTTCCCAGAAGGTGGTGTATCTGGGGACAGTGAAGGGCACATCTGAGTTGGTTCTAGCTGATGAAACTTGTCTTCCTCACACACATTCTGGGAAAGGGAAGGGGGTAGGCAGCTCTGTGCTGGCCTTCTACTGAAAATGATCCCAACCTTAAGAAGAGCTGCCAGGTTCTCCTGCTAGGGTGCGTGCGGTCTGTGTTCTGAACGTTGGGGTCAGCTCTGCTCACTTGCCTATGTGACCGAGACATCGAGCACGTGTTAGATAGACTGAAAGACAGACACTATTGATTTGCATAACATCGCATGTGCTCTGTTGCAAGCATTTTCATTGTGCCCGTTTTGGAATTGAGTTGACACTTCATACAGAGTATTTTAGCTTCACTTAAAAGGAGACGGCTCTGGAAGAAGAAGACTTTGTGTGGCTTTGAAATGACTTTTGGGCATGGTCCCTGAATGAAATGAACCCACTGAAGACCCCGGTCCTTTTCAGCCTTTGAAACCTTGTCCCCTGATTATACGTATGAGAAGTGTGTAGCAGGTTGGGGTATTGTCTGCTGTGGAGCAGGCCTGCGAAGGGCACCGCGCCTTCCTGCTGGACGGTGGTGACCTTTTTATGATGTTTGGTCTGTCATCTTTGCTTCTCTGTTTCAAATGCCCAGCCCAGAATTCCTTAGCACTTGCAGGTGGTTTTCATCTTCAAAGGGGCACGATTTAGTGTACATGGTACTGTGTAATGAATGACCGCATATCCATTGACAGTGTCCGTACACCAGGTGCCGGACAGCTGGAGAACACACAAATCATATTCTGGCCAGGGGGAGCTTACAGTCTAAAGAGGCAAGGTGATTTCGCTGGTTCTCTTTTGGCCTCTTTTTAAAACGTGGTGAGGAATAAAAAGTTAAATTACAAGAGGTGACCAACTAGCTAAAGTCCACCTCACTGAGATTGTTCGCAAGGTGACAATAAATTGTGAGATGCTCCTAAAAAGCCATAGAATATTAACTCTCATCACTCACAAAATATGCAGTATTTTTCCAGTGCTACAGATTAGGGCAGGATCATTCTCAGTCCTGTGTCTGCCATCCCCACAGTCCTCTTTTTTTGACAATGCTTTGTGACCAAGGCCGCATGTGAGTCACACACATAGATTTCTGAGTCTTGGGCCGGGTTCGTTTATCTGCTTGAGCTGGGCTGGCCTCAGCTGAGAGAAGCTTCTGGACTTCTTGCCTCTGTCAGCCTCTCAGGCCCCCATCACACACCCAACTCTGTGTACGTGCTCTTGAACTTGTCTTTGTGTTGGGTGGTTCCCTTGCTGACTCAGCTCAAGCATCACTTCCTTTGGGAAACTGCTCCTGTCTGTCCTGTCCCAGCCTTGCTGGTCACTGTGTTGGCACGGCACCTTGTATAGACTGCCTTGTGGTTCTGGTTCCTTTGGGCTGTGATTGTTTTTCGTGAGTGCGAGCCTCTGGGTCACCAGACCTGAGCAGATCCCAAGTAGAGGCACAGGAAACACTTGCTGTAGATTAGCCCCGTATCAGAATTGACTGGAAAGCTTACAAATTACAGAATCCCTAGAGATTCCTACTTAGCAGCTAGAACAGGGCCCTGGGATCTGTATTTGGAAAAAGCCCTGCGGGGAGTTCAACTGCATAACTGTGTTTAGGATCCACTGAGTTACGTCACAGCGCATGTGTTGGCTGTGGGTCACGGGGCTACGGCCAGTCTGGGAAGGGCATGGTGTGTGCAGTTTGCAGGATCAGCTCATTTATATATCTGGAGGGATCGGAGAACGTGACTTCAGTCCATTTATGACTGGGACAGCTTTCCTGGAGAAGATCCTGGCTCATTGAGGAGCTCACCGACCAGGCTGGCTTTCTCTGTGCGAACAGAAGGCACAATTGGCCCCGAAAACTTGCATTTGAAGTCACTGTGTTGCCATAGAGATGTTATGTAGTGTTGAAGGAGATGAGAGAAATCACCTCGTAAATTATCAGAACAGATGGCTTGTAATTTAACACTCTCCTAGCCCATGTTCTTTGTACTGAGACATGACAGTAGTTCCACATATCAATTCTTAACTTTGTTCTTTCACCTGTAAAAATGCCAGGGTTCATAGAAGATTTAAAGTGGGTGTTCTATGTCCCATACACACAATATACTATGGTAGTGATGTAGGTGGAAGGGGAGGACTATTTAAAGCATTTTAGGAGTGGCCTCTATACCTCTGCTTTTAAGATTTATTTTTATTGTTTTTGACAATGAGAGACAGAGAGAAGGGGGAGGGCCCAGAGCAGTCTCCATAGTTGCACATCATTCGTTTTTCCACATAGTTTCATTCCACAGGTGGGCGGGGCTGCACAGGGCAGGAACTGGGCCGGGGTCTCACCCTGGTGAGAACCGAACTGGGGGCACTCCCCAGTTCAGCATATGGGTTCGCACGGGCCGGGGCCGGGATTGGATCCTCAGTTTCCGGGGCTGCAAAGTGAGCACTTAACCCTCTGAGCCATCCCAGCTTCCCCTACCTCTGCTTTTAGAACCCACATGTAATTTGCTACTTCTTTCTTTCAGTTCCACACATAAATTTTGTACTCTTCTTCATTATTGTGATAGCATTGGTATGGGATAATTTTTATCTCCTGGCTTGATAGTAATTGAGGTGTGGTCTCAGACGTTTTCTCACAAATGAATTAAAAGATCATGTAGATTCAGGCAGTACATTCACTTCCAAAGTGTTTTATATGTGATCAACCATGTAAAGGGTATTTTCTTTAAGAGGATCTCATTGAGATTTTTTTCTCTATTTCTGTTTTTTTTTCCTGTGGACTGCTCTTAGTACCTCTCACTAAGGACAATTATTCTTTGCCTCTTGTAGGGAACTGCAACTTGACCATAGTTCTGGCTGTGTGTGTGCACGCACACACACACATGCACACAGTTGCTTATAATTTGCATGTGTAAATGCCCAGAGTGGATACATGTCAAAACCACTTCACATTAAGGAAGCGATAATCCTATTAGTGTAGTTTAAAAACACAGTAAAACTTATGTTGTTTTTTAGGTCTTGTAGTAAAATACGTTTCACATAATTTTTAGATTTTATTCTCACATTCTTAAAGTACGCAGGAATTTTAATAGCCTTTTTCTATATACACTTTCATGACTCTCATTTTTTGTGTGCCACACATTAACGGACAAGTCCGTTTTGCAGCCTGCAGACAATCCTCAAGTTGCTTGTGTGTGACTGTGGGTTTTAAACTGAGTGTAGACATGAACAGCACAGAGCCCTTCTAGGTTGGATGCAGTCATTTCTCCTTCCAGATGAATCACTGAGATGACTAAGTCCTTTGACACCTCTGTGTCAGTGCTAGAAAACATTTAAAAAAGTGTTTGGTGATTATATCAAAGACATATCTGGAAAACAATCTTATCAGAGGGCACAGAGCCATTACAGGAGTGAGGGATTAACACATGGAATTAAGCCCTGATTTCTTTGATAAGCGTGGATAACGTTCTGCAAAGTGGGCTCAGCCCCCTGGGCAGAGTCTGCTAGCACTGGCTTGAAGGAATTGGGATGCGTTGCCCAATTATTGAAATGCATGGCAGGTAAAGGTTGTCCCAAAATTCACGCAAAATTTGAATTTTGCGTCATTTGTGCGGTAAAGTGTTGCCAACGGAAAAAAAAAGACAGCGTGACAGCTGACAGTTCAGGGTTATTAAAAATGGAGCGCTACACAAAAGAACAATGCATTTTCATTGTTGAGCAATGAAAATTTACAATTTTTAAGTATAAACCTGTGTTTTCTATCAAAATTACTTCTTGCGTGAATTTTGGGACACCCTTTAGAAGGTTAGTTGGCTCTGTAAAGCCACCTGTTGTGGTAATGAGGTGAGATGGATAGGAGGTTCTGCCCAGGACCTGATTTGCATCAGGGCAGAAAGGTGACCAAGCCCAGATCTTGTTTTCCTTAGACAGTTTGGGAAAGACCTAGATCAAGGGTGTCTAACCTTTTGGCTTCCTTGGACCATATTAGAAGAAAATGAATTGTCTTGGGCCACACCTAAAATACACTAACATTAATGATAGTTGATGAGCTAAAAAAAAATCTCATGTTTGTTTTTTTTTTAACTATTTAAGTAAAAATTTTTTTATTGATAAATTTATTTAGGTGACATTGGTTGATAACAATTACATTGTTTCTAGGTGTACAAATCTACATTACATTGTCTGTGCATCACATTATGTGCTCACCACCCAGAATCAGCTCTCTTTCCATCACCATATATTTGATGCTCATAATGTTTTAAGAAAGGTTACGGATTTGTGCAGGGCCTCATTCAGAGCCGTCCTGGGCTGGGCTGCAGGTTGGACAAACTTGACCTGGACGTGCTGACGTCCCAGCCTCTGGATCTGAGGTGTCTCTGCGTATCTCTCCGTGAGCTTACTTCTGTTTAGGAGGGATTTGACCAGAATTGGAACGGATCCTGTTTTGTTCCTCTCAACTCACCCATTGGTGTTGATGAGATTGTCTTTTTCCTCTTAATAATCCTCTAAAATTATTCCTCTGTCAGTTACCTCTGGAGGAGGAACTTCCTTCTTGGTGTGTCTGCGTGTTTCATGTAGAGGCCCGTGCCCGGAAGCGTCACTGTCGTTCTGCCTGTTGAATTGCTCTTGAGGAACACTGTGGGCATGTCTTCGCTCCTTCCAGCTGGGGCTCAGATGCGCAGTGGTGGGGGGCTGGCCCCCTCTCAGTACGTAAAGGAAGGGCACCCGAGGAAGCTGGGTGAATGAGAGCAGCCCCGACCCCGCCTTCCTTTAAACTTCCTAGGAACTTCATCTCACTTTGTCCTTACTGTTGACCCTCCATCCATCTTCCTGAGGCTCTGTGTCGCCATGTGCCTGCCCTTTCAGGGGGACTTTCCCCCATTTAGGAGAGTGACTCACCCGGAGTTCCTTCTCACAGCCTCAGCCCTTCCCACACAGAGCCCCGTCCACTGGAAATAAGCTTTTCAAAAAGGCCCCTGAGCCCTGTGAGAAGCTGTCCCCAGTGCCCATGCATGGTCTCTGCTTTTTCTCGCTTCCAGCTACAGCAGGACAGTTGGCGGCTGCCAGGGGCACACGCGCTGATTCTAGACTTGTTGATGGACAAATGCCTTTCTTCACCCACGGGCTCTTAATTGTTCCTTTTCCAACCCCCCTTTTCTCATTTCTTCCCTTTTCCTGGATTTCTCTCCCCTGTCTTCTTTGACCACTTAAGCGTGACAGTGTCACCCACGGCCATGGCTGCGCTGTGCAGGAGGCAGGTCCGAGGTTGATTTCTGGGGCAGGAATTTGGGGGGTGCACCCCGGGGAGAGCAGCATGTGTGTACTGGCTCCTCCAAACAGCCCAAGGCTGGGAAGAAAGCGCTGCCCACGGAGGTGCCCCTGCTGCTCTGCCCAGGACCCCTCAGGTCACGTGCTCCCTCCTGTCTGCTCAAGTGCCTCTTCACTAGGCAGTCCCCCCACTTTTTGTACAATTTGCATCTTACGATGATCCTAATAAAGTTGGTTTAGCAAAGAAACCTAATAGTTCTAATGTTGGGGGTAATCGAATCGCTTTCCCTGAACCGTATTATTCCTTGCGATTCCATTAGACTCACAGTCGCCACATATTGCCTTCTTGATACTTTATTTTCTAAGCTGCAATTTACATGGAGACTAAAGCTTGCTCATATTTGTATGTCAATGTCCCGCACACAGTTGGCGCTCACTAAATGCTTACCGGATGAATGAGCAAATGTAGGCCTGTGCCCATGTCCAGTGGCAGGAGGCTCACGGCGTAGGAGACGGTGGGTGTGCTGTGTGCGTGTGGAGTGTGGGCGAGGTGGCCTTAAGGGGGAGGTCCACGTGAGAGTGGCCAGCCTGTTTCGGCTGGCTGTGCCCGCATTACTGCTGTTGATCTGCTGGCTGTTGTTTTTCCTGGTGGCAGTTAGTCTTTAGGCCCCACAGTTCTGTGTGTGGACACCTGTGTCCTGTGAAATCCGTGTCTGCAGCCACCAATGCTCAGCACCGACCGTATCAGTGCTGCTAACTGATTATTGGGTTTGAGCAGTCATGTTGGAGGACAGAGAAGCATCTTCTATCGGGTTTCCCCTGAGATGTGGGGTCCGGTGGCCCCTGAATGTGTTTATTGTTGATGAGGTGATTTCCCAAGGTGGAGCCATCTGGGGAAAGGCCACACTGGGAAAGGGGGAGATTTCCTCTTGGGAATGTTTTTGTGGGTGAGAGAGGTTTCCATAAGCCCATGAAGAAAGTTTCAGACCCTTCTCGCCCTCTCCTTTTCCACTTACATTTCTGGGACCCCCACGCCCTCTCCCCAAGCCCTTTAAGGCTTTGTGTACATGAGTACGAAAGCAGTCCACACATCAATATGAGGCCAACCCAGTTTTTCATAAATAGGTCAGGATGTTTCTACGAAGTAGGGTTTCAGAAACATCTTTTCAAGCGAAAGGTATTTTAAGGAAATGACCAGTGTTCTAGGCTTAGCCTTTGGCAGGGCCCGAGAATCCCAGCAGACAACGATGTGGACCTCTGGGCCTTGCATGATTAGCAGTTCTGCGTGGTGGGCGCCACAGAACCAAGGGCGAGTCCTGTGTGGGCCACCCGCGGTGCGAGGCAGGGACAGGTGTGGAAGAGAAAAGCCCGGTGCCCACCTCTAAGGAGCTCCCTGGCTGGAGAGGCAGCTGAGGAACCTTTCACAGAAGCATTCCACCCAAGGAGGCTGACTGACGTTGTCTCAGCCAACGGGCGATTTTGCTTACCTGCCGAACCATCATTTCTTACTTAATAGTGAGCTACTTAAATGTCTCCCCTAAGATCTCTGATGATTGATGATGGTGGTTTTTATCTATATATCAGAATCAGCTAATGATAGCGTGACAGTGGGTAGGTATTCAAACCACAGCAAGTCAGCAAGGAAAGAAACCACGGTGGGCTTTGCAGGGTGAGCCTTCCCATTTATCTGGGAAGAGTGGTCATCATTTCTGGCATGATCCTTGGGAAAGTTTCCAAGACTCTACTCTGTCTTCCGTTTGTAAAATGGAAAAGAAGCCCGGATAGCCGCTTGAACTGACTGAGTGCACAGGTGCAAGCATGCGTTCACAGCATCACACCCAAGATGTTGTCCTGAAGTCAGGGACAGGCTCTGTCACCAATTTCATGGCCCTTGTCGCCATGAGGAGCGCACGGCCCATGTGGAACCAGCATCTTCTAGTGCTAGGCTTCTCCCCCTGCCCAAACTTGATCCATGACCAAGTTTTCTGTACTGTTACCCTACCTAGCCTCATGCAGGAGGTGCATTTTCAGTCATAGGTCCCATAGGTGAACTAAGTGGAAACTGTCCCCAAATGGATTATTCATCCTGTCTTTAAACTAGGAGACCTTCCAATGACTCCAAATATTTGGCAACAGAATGTGTACAGTGTGGTGTACATTTTTTCGTTTTTTCCTTCTTGGTTGTCAAGAGGGTTAACTTCGTTTGTTGTAGGAGAAAGACTTGGTTTCGTGTGCCGTTGGGTACGGTGTTTAGTGCTGGAAGCACTTGTGTGCATTCATACTGTCTCCTGCTTCTTCTGACCCTGAGGGTTGCCGGTTCTGCCAGCCCTCAGTTTGTTTCATTTCTTTTGAGTTGGTGGTGGTGCTGGGGTATAACGAGTTCATGCAACCATTTGCTGTAGAAATGTTTAAGTTCATGTATTTTGTGTCATCTTTTTCACTGTGACTACAGATCTAGGCTTCAGCCTGATTTTTGGAATAACCTGTGTGTAAATGCATATTTATTACTGGAAGTGTCACCAGGAAGCCCAGGTCTCTCTGGGGTGCTCCTCCTGTGGCAGGCCCTGCCTGGCCTTGGTCCCCAGGGAGGCAAGAGTGCCTGGGAGCTAGTGGCCGGCCCTGCCAGCCTCCCCACCCATCCGATGGCCAGCGCTGGTGGTCTCTGGGTGACCAGGCAGCTCGTGTCCTCAGGGCCACCCTTACAGGGTAAGATTTTTGGCTCCTGCTGTTTGAGTTTTACTTTTTAATGAGGTTATTTGAAGTGAATGCATGGATTAAGTTTCTCGTTCCTTATGTAGGACAGAATTAAAGGGAAATTTAAGACATCCTAGTCTGCTTTTGCTCATCACCTCTGTTATATTCTTAAGGGGTTATTGATTGCTTTTCTTCATTCTTTTTTCTCTTATAGATGGGAAAGTCCCCATTTTTATTGGGTTTTTTTTACATCATGTTCTTCCTCACACAGTTTTATGCAACGGTACAAGAGTTATATTTTTAAAGGAAGTGTTCCCACATTTCCCCGTCCTTTACTTTTGTAGTCTCAGGTCATTTCTGATGATTACTAGTTGGTGTGTCTGAATGGCTCCCCTTTGATTCCAGGTGTTACTAATAGTGACTATAATGAGTGATTTTGTTTCAAAGGTGGAATATTGGGTCACTGCTCTGACTTTACCACTGAGTCCCAGGAAAACTTGCTCTTGTTTTATAAATTCTTTATATGTTGACTTACCGGGTCTCTCATGTTCTTTGTTTTATTCCACGGGAGTGCTTGAGTTATAAAATGTGTATGTGAAATGCTGTGTAACTTGTCTATGTTTATTTTGTGCAGTGATGGTAGTAAAATTGTTTTATAAACTTCTTCATTATGATTTCTCATGTGGGATTCATAGTGAGTTCTTAAAGGTAACCCACCAATAGCTTCAAATCTACTTCTGGAAAATCCAAAGTGGTAAGTACTTAGTGGTATTTTGGGATTAACTTGAAAAGATCTGTAAGTTGATAGTACTTGGATTGAGCCATTGTGTTGTCACCAGCTGTAGAGTGATTTGGTAATTAGACAAAGAATTTTAGACAGGGTTTATTATTAAAAACAAATGGCAGCCGTCTTTATAGGCCAAAGACAACGTAGTTGAGAAAAGCAGGGTTCCAGGTGATTAATGGAAAGCAGATGAAGGTGGGGAAAGGGAAGGAGAGGGGATGTCGGAGCAAGAGGGGAATCAGGCCACGTGTTCGGCCCTTAGGGAAGTGCCTTATGTTAGAGAACTCATTCATTCTCCTGTGTTCGTTTTCTGTATTTTACCCAAACCAGAGATTCCTGTTGTGTAACATGTTTTCAGAAAATTTTGTTTGTTTCGTATTAGCCATATAAACAAGAGAGAGAAGTAAAGTTTTCTGGGATTGTTTTTTAATTTTTTAATTTTTTATTGTTTTTGACAGAGAGAGAGAGATACAGAGACAGAGACAGAGAGAAGGGGGAGGACCCAGAACAGTCTCCATAGTTGCACATCATTCATTTTTCCACACAGTTTTATTCCACAGGTGGGAGTGGGGCTGCCCAGGGCAGGAACTGGGCTAGGGTCTCACCCCGGTGAGAACTGAACTGGGGGCACTCCCCAGTTCAGCATATGGGTGCACATGGGCCGGGGCCGGGATTCGATCCTTGGTCCCTGGGGCTGCAAAGTGAGCGCCTAACCCACTGAGCCATCCCGGCTTCCCCTGGGATTGTTTTTTTGATGTAAATAATATCTAGCTTTTCCCATTTTAATTAAAAATACATTCAGTGGAGAGAGTATAGTAGTTTGTATATTCATATACTGGGGTTAGAAAGTGTTTGTGTTATTTAAAACTTTGATATATATGCTTTTGGTAATTGTTAGCTGTTCTCTAAACCCTTAACCCTTCAGCTTAACCATTGTTTAAAACAATCATTAATGCACATTTATTCAAACCACATCATTTGATAAAGATGCATCATTTTTTAGCATCTTCTATGTGCTAAGCAGTCAGTAAAAGTAAAACTTTTCTTAAAGTCAATCTGAAGTTCTTGAAGGAGAATATTATATGAAAATATGTATAGAAATATATTTTACTATTTTTCAATGATATTATTAAAATACTACAACAAAGTTTAAATATTTAACAGTTTTTAACTTGATACACAATTTTAGCATTTGATGACATGAAGGTGAAATATTAGCAATTTATAAGAATGAGAAATTATTGACCCTGTATCAGTATTCCACTTCTTAAATTCTATTCATCCTTGCCCTAAAACCAAGTATCATGAAGCTATTTAAGGGGAAGATTGGAAATGCTTAAAATCCTAAAGTAATAAAATAAAAAGTAAGTTCAGAAGACCCAACCAAGCCTAGCTTGCCCAAGAAAATAAGTAAATCAAACATCTGGTTACTACTTCAATTTGCATGACCACAAAGAAAACGGATTTATGTTCAATGAAAATGGAACACACAGCAAATTGTTATACTGTTGTATTTTACAGTAGTTTACAATATTTTACAGTAGTTTGCCAAAATTCTAATGCCATTATAAGAGATGCCTATTGGCTAAGTCTCATTGGTCACTGTAAGTACAGTAGAGTTTTTTTACATTGATCCAGCATCTGCCAGTCCCTGTAGGTGCCAGTTAACTGAGAGTCTACTAAATTCATACTTCTGACTGAAACTTTTCTAAACTTTAGTCTTTCTAATTTTTTGTGTTTCAAAAGAATAAAATTGCACCATTTAAGGTAGTGCTGCCTAGATAAATTTTATAATGTTTGAATGTAAGCCATAAGCTGAAAAGCCTGCGGTCAAATCTAGACAATCTAAATTATTTGGGATAATGGAGGACAAAGGCAGGGTTTAGCTGGCTGTTCTGAGGTCTGTCTTAATCAGCTGGTACAGTGCAGATGGAAATCACCACCGAGATACAGAGAGGCTGCATCAGAATAACTTGTTAGTAGACTGTAAGTGTATCTGAAACCTGACTTGGTTCAAGGACTAGTTCATTGCTGTTCCCGCATATTTCTCAATGTGAAACTTCTTCCCTGGACTAATGTTAGAGAGCAAGAAAGAAATTAGTTTGTTGCTAATAAAAAACATTGGCATCAAGGCACAGGGGCTCCGTTTGGTTTGGTTTGGTTTTCCACATGTGAACGAGCAGAATCTGTCGCTGTGACTCTTGTGGTACTGGAGTGGCCATCACAGACATAGAACCACGTGCTGTCTGTGCGTGTCGGCTGTCCTCTGCAGGTGCCATGTGATGCTACCCGAATGCGCACTGAGGGCCACAGGTAAGCTTCGGTGCGGCTGCCGCAGGAGGAGGGGACTGTCTGTGGACGCTCCAGCATCACTGAGGCATAGCTTGATTCTTCGTGTACTTTTGAAAAAGATCCACTTGGTAATGTGCTGATTTGTGGGAGAATTCTCTCTAGTCGCTGTCAGTCCATGCTGATTTAACACTCTGTGACTGTGCTTTTTAGTGGTTTCCACGTAGCTAGCCACATGCACAGTTTGGCATGGGCTTTTGGGGCCTTCATGAAGGCTATTTTAGGTGTTGGAGCAAAAAAGAGAATTGATCCTAAGTGTATGGGAGCTGTTCAGTCAGCCGGAGGGAGGAGGCATGGCCTGACCTCCCCCCAGAGGAGCTGCCGGAGTGGAGCTGGGAGCTCAGAAATAGCTGCTCTAAGTTTGTCTCTATTTCCTGTTTCTCTCCCGGGTCTACTTTATTATGTCTGCCTGTCTGTCTGTCTACCCAGCCAAGTTGACCTCAGTTTGGTAGTTCAAGTTCTGTGAAGTTGGTCAGCTCTGGTCTGGGGCACACACGGCCACCTGAACCCTTGCCTGAGAGAAGATTCTGCTGCGGAGTGTACGATCCCTGGTTAAGAACCCGTTCTTAGATGACATTCTTAAGACATTCTCTCCAAAGGCAGAGATCAAACAGCCCAATAAGTAACAAAATGAGTAAGATTTTGGTCTGGAGTCCGGAGTCATGAACTTGGATGGGAAAGAAATGAATTACTTCCTCATCTTCACAGCTCCAACTAAGCACAGCATTTCTTTCCATTGTGAATGTAGCACGGTAGTTCTCGCAGTGCCTGTGACCTGTCACCAGTGGACGTCACAGCTGTTTTCAAATGACATTGCAGTTAGTTATTGCAGAGCTCTCAAAATATCATGTAGACTCTTCATTGCTCCCGAATGACAGTAGTGACTACACTGACTGCTAGACCTTTTCATTTAATGTGTAGTAAAGAAGCATTTAATACTTTAAAATCTTTTGCTAAGGTTAAAGAATAGAATTGGAAGCTGGGTGAGCTTCCATATGTACTTTTATATGTTTAAAAACAGTATTCTGAGAAAAGGCCCATTCAGATTGACCAAACTGCCACTCAGTACACTATTCCCCCCAAATTGCTGGTTGCTATTGAGACCACAGTTTTTTCTCCTCATGGCTGTCAGGATTCGAGTGTTTTCTAGGTGTTTTCCAATTTTTCCCTTTTCACAGTTCTTTCCTCCTTTTATCTGTCAAGGTCTAATCACGAATTTCATTTTTTGTTTGTCCTTTGCATAAACTGTATGTTCTTTGGAGCTGAAGATTCTAGATTAGTATAATTTTAAAATTTAAAGAGATAGACCAGGATAAAACTAGATCTTGGAGCATAACCTCAAGATATGGAAGCAAGGTCTGTTTTACAAACCTGGGTTTCTCAAGGTTAGCTATGAGTAAGACTCAAGTCACTTAAATTTACCTGGTCATTTTGAATAAAACCGATTTTATCACTTCAATGATTACATGACTATATTGGAAACTTCTTGTATGATAAGATAGCCTGTCTCTCATGTAGGATACTATCAATCCATTTACTACGAGCTCAGCAAAATTTATGTGAGTCATGAAAATATATAGGCTATATAGATACATAGACTGCTATGTTAGGGGAGACACAACTTAGGAAAGAAAAGTTCACAGAATGTCATGTTACAATAAAAGTGTGTCTATTCGCATTGGAAATAACTGATTTATGAAGAATATCTGGGGTTAATGCACTTTGGAATAGTAAATGCCAAGCATGGTTCTAATTTAAAAATACATTCTATGCCAATATATTTTTGTGTGTGTGAAACAGCTTAAAATTGCCAATTCGTGCTTTTAAAGATGATTTTAAAATTTAGAAACATTGAGCCTTTCAAAAATAACATTTTTTATTTAGTGCCAGATAAGTGGATATAGCTAAAGCATTTAACTCCCCTTTAAAGCAGTGTCATTTGAAAATCGGGGTTTAATTTCCATCCTTATGACTGTGGAATATTTGATGTGCATATTTCCAGGGTTGATGTTAGATATACGGGTAGTCGTTTCATAAATGCAGTGGTCTTGACCATTAAAGTTAGTTTTTACAAGTATTTTTATATAAACACAAAACAGCCCATTCCCCATACTTTGTTTCTTCTGCCCTGAGCTTTGAGCAGTTTGACAGCAGTGAGCACACAGGAGAGTCCGCGGGGCACAGGACTTATTCTGAATCCATTTGAGTGTTGAAAACAAATTAATATTCATTGACTTAAAACTTGTGTAAATAAATCGCCCCACTTACATTTTGTTTTCAGTGGCTTCTATTTCACAAGTTTAAAGTTTTCCTGGTTGAACGGTTGCCTTGTCACTTGTTTGATAACCAGAATATGAGTCGATCTAGTTTTACAAAAAAACCATTTCTATTGTGTAAAGTTTCAAACACAGAGATCTTTGTAGGGCCCTGCTCGCCTGGCCTTGGTGGGAGTTTCACGTGAATTCTTGGTGTCTGGCTGCCCTGAGCCATGCTGCACACTTATTCTCCTCCCTGCTGCCGCTCTGGTCCTGGGACCGGACTTGGTACTCGGGGAGGCTGACATTCTTAAGCCTGCTTCCTTTGATAGAAAATTAGAAAAAAAAGACGGAAAAGATAGCAGACAGGGAGAAAGAGAGGGAGAGAGAAAGAGGGCAAATATTGCAGCACTCAATATCTGGCTTCTCTCCCTGGGCTGGGAGTCTGGACCTTGGACCCCTTGGAAGGAAGAACTGTCCCCACTCTGCCCAGAGCTCACCTGCATCCCTGTCACTGTCACCACATCAGGGAGGCGCCTGGGCTTCCTTCCGCCTGCTTCCGCTTTATCCCCTTGCAGCCTTTAGGCTGCTTTGCATCTACATGTGAATGTAAAACTTTCCTTGTTATTTCACATTAAAGAACAAAAACCAAAAATCCCAGTCAGCCCCATCCATCCCAGAGCTGGGCCCCGTTGCTAGCCCGCTGCAAGGATTTTTTTTATCAGTGTGTACGTTTTCATTTTATTTACCGGTATTTCATGTTGATTTTTATTGATTAATATTCAAGGGTATTATTGTGTAGGTGGCTGCTGCTGCTGCTGCTGCTGCTGCTGCTGCTGCTGCTGCTGCTGCTGCTGCTGCTGCTTCTGCTTCGTCTTATTTTACAAATACTCCTCGCCAGTGATTTTCCCAGTTCCTGGAGGAACTCTTTATTACTTCCTGGCTTCTCTCAACTGTTCTTCCCAAAAGCGACTTGGGGTAGGGCCGCGAGTTCACTGGGCCCTCATTGCTTTGTGTTGGCCCAGCGGAAGCTGCTGGCGTGTGTGGGGGGGACTGAGACCACACAGCGAACGGTTTGTCTTGGTGCCACGAGATCAAAAGGGAGGTCACTGGAGGTGATGGCTGTCAGCACTGGAGTGCTACCTGCTCAAAGGGCAGAGAGAGAGAGAGCGAGCAGTGTTGCAGCCGACCAACGCGGAGTTCTGGCTACGACTTGGCTTCCGAAGCCCAGCGTGACATCGCGTGCTGTGCTGGGGTGAACAAGCCCAGCCCTGGCTTGCCGTTGGAAAGACAAGCTTTACTGTCAAATGATGATGCTTCCTTGGCTTTACATTCTGCCCTGACGGGCTGACCATACAATTCAGTCTAACAAAGAGGCTTTCGAGAGGGGAAGTGTTACTGATCATTATTCTGGAACAATGGGTGTGAACTGGAACTGTCCCTATTGAACCAGGCTTCGTGGTCACCCTACTTAACTGGCCACAGTTTCCAGTTTCCATACACAGAGGACAAGTCATGTTAAGATGTCTGTGCCTCCCGGCGGTGTGTTCTCTGCTTATCCCTCGCTGGGATAGAAGGAGGCTTGATTCAGGGGTGGGCGCAGAAGAAAGGCGCTGGCAGTGGGCTGAGAAGAGGGGTCAGAAGCAATGGTGCCATGTCAGAGCCTGTCAATAGGGGCCTGTTTAAAAACAGACCCCAGAGGACAGCTAGAGACCCCGCCCCCTCCTGGAGCGCTGTTTGAATCACACATTTTGTGTGTGACTAAGTGTGACTGGAGCCGTGAATCACCAACACTCAGGACCTGGCCTGTGTCCTGCCCTTGTTCATCAGAACTCAGAGGGGGTCTTTATGGCCCCCCCCTCCCCAATCCCAGAAGAAGGGGGTGAAAAGGCTGTTTAGCTTCAGTAGGGTTTTGAGTTGAGTGAACAGTTGTTTTTGTCAGAGTCCTCCCCCTCTCCTGGCCAGCCCCCCTGCCAGCCCTCTCCCCGACACCCCCACCTGAGTGGGTGCATCCCCCAGGATCAGGGAAGAATGTTCCTCTGCACTTAGGTTCCCTGACTAGAAACCCCGGCCCTTTGCCGTCTGTTAGAGGAATAGCTCTGCAGTGGTTTGTAATTGTCCTGTAACACTAGGTTAAAATGCACATTTAAATGACATTTTAAAGCCATCTTAAAATAAATTAAGTTCTTTTTACTTTTTACGCTTTCTGAATACTACAATAGTGTTAAGAATTTAAAGAAAAAATCAAAAGTAATATCTAAGACACATCTTTTGCTTGTAATCTGGAATTTTATACACACTGTATATATATTTTAAAGTCATTTACTTTTTGAAGGCATGTTGGGTAAAGTACCAATGAACAGTAATAAAGATATCATCAGGCCGGGGCATTCTGTTCCCTAGTTTTCTAGCATGGCCTCTTGAAATAACCTAGATAAAAAGCTGGCTACATGCTGATATTTTCAGTCTGTGTGCCCTGAATTTCCAAACCCATCATTACATGCTGCCTGGAGCTTCGTATTCTCATTGGATCAAATGAGATTATTTGGAAGGGGCGGGACAAAAGAGGATAATTGACTATAGCAGGCTGTTTTCTTAACTGTGCTAAGAGTATTGAGTTAAATGGGTGCTGTCAGTAGAATTACCCACGTAAATACGGTTGCTTGCTTTATACAGAAATGTAACCTAACCTGGACTTTTCTAGGAATCTCATTTTTAGCTGTTAAAAAAAATCACAGGAGGAGGACACGTGCTAGAACTGTCTGATTTTTGAATATGCGAATATAGATGGTTTTGATTTTCTTTTGAAATTTATTATTGGAGTTGGCATATTTGTCTATGTCGGCAAAAATATTTTGTCCAAAGAAATTCCTCAGAAAAGAGCTCAGGTATAAATAAGGACTGTGCAAGAAAATGGCATTCATACACATTCGCTTCTTTGGAATTTTCCTTGGTTCCGTTATATGGATCGTAACGTACGATCAACAGTGGGACATTGCAGTGCAAGTGCAGTGTTTGGTTTGAGTCTTCGACTTGCTCTATGCCTCAGCCTCTTTATCTTTTTCTAGGACGTGCAGCTAAGATTACAGCCTTTTTCTAAGTAACACAAAGACATGTGATTTAACAGGTCTAGAATGAATGGGGACGCCTTGTTGTTCTTCGATGCCTCCCAGTGTGTCAGAGAACACTGGAAGGGGAAGTCCTTCCAGATGGCGGCCTGCTGGAGGCTGCCAGGGCCTCCCTCACGGCTTTGGCATTTGTTGAAACTGAAGGTAGAGCTCTCTCCTCAGCGCTTTCTGGTCACGGCAGGACAACAGGCCACCTCACTCAAGCACAGAGGAGTCTGGGAGCTCGTTGTCCAGTCCCATCAGCTGTCGTTAGGGGCCAGGGATTCTGGCGCCGGCCATTAGAACCTCGCAGTCATTCTGTGATGTGTCCAGTCCGAGAATCTCTGATAAATAAATAACTAAATAAATACTCCCAGCATCAGTCTATAAAGCAAAAATGAGGAACCGGCAACCAGGGTGTTCAGAGGGCCCTGAAATGATACAGAGACAGAGAGAGAACTGAACTGGGGCAACTCTCCAGTTCAGCACACGGGTCCGCACGGGCCAGGGCCGGGAATTGATTCCTGGACCTTGTGGTTTCTAGGCAATGCTCGACCTGCTGAGCGATCCCAGCATCTCCTTTCAGATCTTTGGATAATATATATATATTTTTTTCTCCTGACGTAGTAATGATTTCTCCAAGCCGTGAGGTTGAGGACTTAACTGGAACTTCTTTCTCTATCTTGTTACCTAAGTTATTGCCAGCTCCAGGAGAGGCCCGTCTGGAAAATGTGTAGGCGCCCGTTGTTGGCTGTCTCCTGTACCGTACGTCAGGCTCAGTGGGACGTGGGGACTCATTTGGTCGGGTGAACCCCTCTGACTTCTGGTACCATCTCTAACTGAAACAGCACCTTGGTCCCTGGACGGCCCGATGGAGATGCTTCAACCTCAGGACAAACTTTGTTCTGATAGAAACTGTTGTCAGAGCCAGGGTACCATTGCATCCAGGGTGTCACCCTCGCCTGCACTTAGAGACGCTTCAGGCTTTCAGGATCCCGAGTCCCCTCCGCTGGAGGCCGTGAGTCACCGTCATGAACTCCTGCAGTTCTGTGGTACGTGGGCAGCGCGTGCATCGTGGTTTGTGACTTGTCTCCTCTGTCCATCAGCCAGATTGTGACTTACACAGGGTTGTATTGTTACCTTCTTTGTAAATAGTAGGAGTCCTGTAAAAGATATATAAAGAAAAAAACGTGTCCTGGGAGACTTGTTTCTCCAAACACTGTTAAAAAGGCATCACTTTACTGGAAAAGTCATGTGCTCTTCAGAATTAAGGCATCCCGTAAAAATGACTAGTTCAGACACATCAGTTGTTAAGTATTTTATCTTTGACAAAAATATCCTCACCTCCTCCTCTCCACTTCCCAGCAATGTCTAAAAAAGTTCTAAATAGTCAAAAGAAAAACCCAGTTCCCTGCCATGTGACCCACCAGTCTTTTTTCCCAGCATAATGGGCTTGGTTTCAAACTTGGCCGAACGGAGCTTCGTGCCGGGTCCCGTTCCCGTTTGCTGAGGACACTCAGGCACAGGGCCGCTGTCCCGGCTACACACCTTCAGCGTCTCTGTCTCTGGATGTTGTTTTTTGGTGCTTTAATCGTGAAGAGACGGTGATGGTTTTACTTACAATTTATTTTCATGGTAAGCAATTTCTTTTTTTTTTTTTTTTTTTACCTGAGAGGACATGCATTGTAAAGGAAAGATGGATCCTGAACTTTAAAATCACATTGTTCTGATTCCTGCCCTCTGTGTGCTCAGTGACTTATCGGAGGCTTCTCGTTCACCTTGACACCAGAGTTCTGAGCCCACAGGCCTCGCGGATTCTATCCTGTGGGGCCCTGGAAACGTTCTGGTTAGAAGCGCTTTGCTGCTCACCTTAGCGGCTGCAGCAGCAGCGGTGTTTGGAAGTGCAGGAAATGCCGCACGTGGTCTGCGTGTCCTCTGGGCCGAAAGGCAACAGGCAGATGCTGGAATGGCTGTTCCCGTGGCCCCAAGGCTACCTCTGCCCATGGCCTCTGTCCATCCAACAGTCACAGTGCTTCCCCTTCGCAAGGCGCCCTTCACTGTCCTCTGAGCTGCTAAAGGCACTTGACCGTGTTATTGAGGCCATGCACTTGTAATTTTTGCAATTTTTGAGAAAACAATAAGGCTTTGGGTTGTGGGATGTATTTGCATTGGCTTGCTATTAGTGCTCTGTTATAACCCACGACTGCCGGTTTGGGGGAGTCGCATGTGCTTTGCTGGTATGTCCTCGTATGATCAACACATGTACTTTCAGAGGACAGAAGACATCTTTACATCTTTTAAATACCCCCTAAATGAACTTGCATTGTAAGTGTTTCTTATCAGCACATCCTATATGTGGGAAGTTCTTGGTGTTTCAGGGAAAAAAGATTTAAGTTAGACTCCTGGGACTGCGGTCACACTCTTCCTGGGTTCAGCTTTCACCCGCATTTTGGAGCTTTCCCACATCAGTTGTCATCTTGTTTGTTGATCACTTTCTCTGGTCTGAGTCCTAACCGGAGATCGGACTCATCCTGTGAGCAGCCTGCTTCCCCTGTCACACAGCACACGTATGTACTGGGTCGGGCAAGGTTGCCTATGTACACGGGATGTGGGTTCTAATCACACCTCCACATTGAGTAATGTAACTGTAATCTGTTTGTATGAATGTGCCTTGTAGCTATTGGTTGTTCAGCGTTTTTACTTCATAAAGCTTGTTTTTTATTGAAGATGTTGTAACATTTTTTTGTGGACTGTTGGGTCTTGGTTTTGTGTGTTATGTACGATTCCAAAGTAGCACATGTATTCGTTATTGGCCTGTTGATGAGTATAAAGTGAAGTGGAAAACAGAGACAGAGATAATGGGAAAAGGGAGAGATCATTCATTTCAAACCATGAGTGATAATTATTTGTAATGGCAGTTGCCAGGATTTTAGTCATGATTTAAAAATTATGAGCTGCTTCTGCCCTGTATACTTAAAAGTTGTGCCCAGTGTTCAGTACATTGGATTTTTACACTTAGGCATCTCATAGTTTAATGTAGACCAAGCTTGTCCAACCTGTGGCCTGCGGGCCTTGTACGGCCCAGGAGAGCTTTGAATGCAGCCCGACACAAATTCTTACTTTCTTAAAACATTGTGAGATTTTTCTTTTGCAACTTTTTTTTAAAGTACCTCAGCTGTTGTTAGTGTGAGTGTGTTTTCTGTGTGGCCCAAGACAATTCTTCCAAGGTGGCCCAGGGAAGCCAAAAAGTTAGATACCCTGTTTAGACTTTTATGGCTCCAGACATTGGGTCATTGCTATAAATCCCAATGTTTGTAAAACTTATTCTAAAAATGTATCAGTGCTTTTTGGAGCCAGTATCTGTATCAGTATCTGAGGTGAGAAATAACTACACATACTGTGGCTTTCTGAAATTTTTGTGTATCTTTCAACAGAGATGTTTATTTAATGTGTTACCATCTCCTCTTCACCCAATAAAAAGCTGTTATTAAGCCTTTAGTGTATCTTACAACCTGTAGAATACTGAGTCAGGGAAACAAAAGAATGATTAGTGGAAAATGGAGCAATTTGTTTAGCCTTGGAAGTGATTCTCAGGCAAAATCTCAAGTGTGGACAGAGCAGGCAGAAGTGAGGTTGTGCATGAGGGGCGGAGGGGGAGCCAAAGTGACAGCATTTCCCTAAAATGTAAGTGGACTGCCAGATCTCAAAGGCATTTCAGTTATTTTCAGTGACTGAATCCAGAACACCTGGATCTTTCCACTTCCCCCCATAAAATTAGCCTCCCCCCACACCTTCTTCTCCCATCTTTCACTCTCTCCTTTCCTTCCATCCTCTTCTTAAACCCCAGACAGAAGTTAGGGAGGATTATGGGAGAGCTTGGTCCTGTTGTTTTTCTGCAAATTGAATCCTGAAGACTGGGGACATGGAATGAGAAGTAAATACATCAAACCCTTGGCAGCACATGGCCTTCCTGGTCCTCACGGGGGTGTGTGTGTGGGGGGTGGGGGTGGGGTGTGTGTGTGTGTGTGGGTGTGTGTGTGGGTGTGGGTGTGGGTGTGGGTGTGTACATTCTGCTCCAGGCCAGCTCTGGAGAACAGCTGAAACCTGACCAGCAGAAAACGGGGAAACGGGACAGTGAAAACAGATGTGCTGGGCTCTGAGCAGGCTCCCGGGGCCAGATTGGGTACCAAATGTGTACCCCCATGTGTACCCCCGCCCCAGATACTTACCTATGGGCACACCTGCCGTGTACACACCTGCCCATGTGTGTGGATGCAAAGAGCTTCCTGGCCGACTAGCAGGGAGGAAGTAGGGGGTATTGCTGTTCTCATGCCAAACACCTGAGAAAATGTGAGTAGGGGCCCCAAAATAAGTGGGAATAACCACTAGGAAAAGACAAGGGTTGGGGAAGAGACCAAATTGATGCAAAGGTGGTGGGTGAGTGACTTCTTAAGTGCGTGGGGAAAATTTTAAACATATTTTGAAGCAGATTTAATTGATAAGAAATAGGCTTGCCTGAATTTGGCTAATTCTAGATATGATTTTTTTGATAACTGACATTTAAAGATTTATTTTTATTGTTTTTGACAGAGAGAGATACAGAGACAGAGAGAAAGGGGCGGGCCCAGAACAGTCTCCATAGTTGCACATCATTGGTTTTTCCACATAGTTTCATTCCACAGGTGGGCACGGGGCTGCACAGGGCAGGAACTGGGCCGGGGTCTCACCCCGGTGAGAACCGAACTGGGGGCACTCCCCAGTTCAGCATGTGGGTCTGCACGGGCGGGGGCCGGGATTCAATCCTCTCTCCCCGGGGCTGCAAAGTGAGCACTTAACCCACTGAGCCATCCTGGCTTCCCTGATAACTGACATTTAAATGAAGCCTTTCCTTACTGCTAATTGAAAAAAAGTATTTGGCTATTTATTTAACCTTCAGTTTTGCCAGGTAAGTTTTAAACCCTTGCTTAAACCCTTGCATTTATTTAATACCATTCACATTTTATGCTGTCTTGCCTGAAGTCAATGAGTATATGTTAAACAGCTTGTGGCCAGTAATAGAACCTTTAACAGGATATACATTGTTTCCGATATTTATTTGATGGCTTCTGGGGCCGGTCCCTAGTTGTTCTTTAAATTGCCTTTTGCTGAAGGTGATTTGCTTCAGCAGAGGGAGCATTGGTGTTACATTTATATTTAACATACTGTGTGTGGAATGCTGTGACAGAATAAATTGTGGACAGTGGGGGAATAATTCCATAGTGTGAGTATGTATCTATAGGAACTCTGTCTTGCACCTCTTACAGGTGAGTTGGTTTCTCTCATTTGCAAAGCGAGATGGACATTACTTCCTTGCTTGGTGATGCCTGGACGCTTCTCCAGCCTTCCCTCGTGAACTTCCCAGGAGGTGGACATGGAGTGGGGGTGGCGCCCGTGGAGGTTTTTCTTCCAATCGGACAAGACTGTTTTGCAGTTTTGAGTGCCACACAGTCGGGCAAGAACGACTGGTCTCTTGTTCTGCCCTAGGAAATGTTTTCAAAATATTTTCTTAAGCAGGTTGGGAGCTGGGTGACTTAAATAGCTTGTTAAACAGACTTTTAAGAGGTCGGCCCAATTAGCACCCCTGAGCAGTGTTTAAATGTTGACAAGATTCATGAGACCCTGCTGGAAAATAAATTGCAAACTTAAGTCTGACATTTTAAAAGATCCTTTGGTCCTTAAATTTCAGTTTCTTGAACTGGAGATGAACCAACTTCTGCCTTGTTTTTCTTGCCTGACCATCAAGCGGTGGAGCAGGAGTCGGCCTGCCAGCCCTCAGACGTATTCCTTTTTTAGAAATAAAAGCACCTGGCCTCTATGATACATGGCTGAGTCATGCAGTGGATATTAAAGAACTATAAAAACATACTTCAAGATAGTTTTTCATGTTCCCGGGCACAGTCTAAATTCGGACGCGTTTGGAATGGAAGTGAAAGGCTGCATTTTGGCTCCGCAGTGCAGCTTTGTGGTTGACGCCTTTCTGAGCAGCAGTTGGGGTGGGCGGGGTCAGCCTCACCTGACAGACAGGGCTTGCTTTCCCTTCTAAAATGCAGACCTCTCATTACTACATTAATGACAAATTTCTGATATTTGAGACTCTTGGGCATCAAGCCACACCAGTGGGAGCCAACACTCTGTTTTCATGGTGGATAAACCCATGTGTGTTTAAAGTTTCGTATTAATGTTTGGTAATATTTGGACAGATTAGACAGAGTATGAGTCCTTGGTAATAATACCAAGATGTGTCAATGTGGGAAAGTCGTGCAGTGAGAAAGTTGTTTGGCCAGAACCGCCTAGAGCAGTGAATGGAACTTGGGAGTAGTTTATGGAATGCCAGTGTTGGCCTTTCTTACGTGTCTGATCATTGTGTCAAACACAGTAAGTTGGTAAGTGCTGGAATGGGTCCCTGCTATTTCCCATAGCGTTTAAAAATCGAGTCCGTAGCGTTAACCAGCACTGCACAGCTGTTGCCTAGCCAGCAGCTGAGAGGGGAAGAAGGATTTTTAAGGAAAAGCAAAAGTTACCAGGTGGCTTTTGTTGTTGTTGTTTCTTTTTGTTGGTGGTGGAAGCTTGAAGGTACAAAAAGAGTTGTCATTCCTTCTGTATTACCATTAAGTGGTAAACATTTGTGTGGTGGGCTTTGTCTGAGTCGGTTTTATTGCCTGCAGTTCTTAGCACAATATCCTGCGTGTCATTGGCTCTCGGCCAGGGGGTACCTTTGAATCCCTTTTTGAAAACCATTGTACCAAGGAGTGTGTGTGTAGCGGCCTTGGGCAGTTTCATGTAATCTGAACCAATTATGTTTCTTTTGTTTTTTAATTTATGAACAACATCGAACATTTGTAATGGGATTTGACATTTGAATTTTTATTTTAAAGTGATTCCACAAAGAACTCTGGTTAAGAAAAGAGGGATAACAATCTTTGTTTTATGGGACTTGCTTTAAAGGGATATTGTTATTTAGACTTTAACATTTTCTGGGGTTTCCTGATTATTTAAATGATGTATTTGCTTACAAAACAACCACAGCATGAGGCAAGGAGGAAGGAGTTATTAGAATAATAAAAGAAAGGTCTTGTGCCTTTCTTCCAGGGATAAATGTGTTTTGTCATTGATGTTTTCATTTGTTCTGCTGAGCCAGTCCTGGCTGAGTTGGTAGCAGGCTGCTCTGTTATTTGCTGATAGGAAGCTTAATTTATCTGCATTTTTCATAATTATAACCTCGCTTTTCCCTTCGCCTGCCGAGAAGTTAGGCTGCGACACCCTCAGGATGGACAGTAACTTCGGATTTCTGAATGCCATTCTTACACAATTACTGCTGTTTTATTTGTGACAGCTGCCAGGCTACGGCGAAGTAAAGAGTTTTAAAAACATTTTGGAGAAAAAGGACAAACAGTGCACCCGGTGGAGTTGGGTAAATATTTTGTGGTACAGTTTCAGGTGGTGTGGAATAACCTTGGGGCCAGCTCCCCACCTTGGGTGCGGGCACTGTGCCATCTGCTGTTCTCTCTGGCCTGCGTTATCATAAGTGTGCTGTTCTCCCCACGCCACAGGTGAGGAAAACTGAGGCGCAGAGTCCTCAGGTGGCCCAGGGTATGGAGTGAGGAGAGCCATGGGCTGCTCATGCCCATAACCACTCGCTGTAAGCGTTTTAAACGAAATAATTTAGGAGGCCCAAGTGTAAGTTACTTTATTTTTTTGTGACTTATAAATTCAGATTCAGTTATTTCCCATGCCTTACACCGTCCAGTGTCATGAAAGGGGTTCCCTATTTGGGGGTGATTTTTCCGCCCCCACGTTTGTCACTTCCCTTCGCACCATTGCTAATGGCCTATAAGTAGGGGTTGTGAGGACAGCAAGCCCACCGCTCACAGCTTTTGCTTTTCACACGGTTTTCCTCCTTTTTCCCCATTGGTGCTTTTCAGCTTGTCTGCTGCCGTCCTCACCAGTGTCCACGTTTGTCCCGTGGACCAAATCGCATGTCGCCTGGGGATGTTTGGGTGAGCGAATCTGGTGACGTAGTTCAGGTGGAAACACTGTTCAGCGAATACTTCCGTGAAGCCATGCTCTTGCACGCCTGTGACATATAGTTTTTGGCAGTTGAGCTTTGGTCCCTGGTAATGAGAACGTTTTTCCATGAATAACTCTTTAATGTTGGTGTTGGGTTTTTAATACAGATGTTACAAGATTGGTGTAAGAGTTATGGAATCCCGTGATTTTTGACTTATGATGATTTATTTTTAGTATTTAATTTTTTTTCTATTGTAGTAGTTCCTTTTAAAATGTGGCTACATGTATAATTCTTCATGAAGTCTTAAGCTTTCCTGGGGACACTGGCACACGACTAGCACTTATCTCCTTTGGACTATCACGCACATGTACGTACTTCTGCGCCCATGGTTCCATGAAGCACCTAATCAATACCCCTGATGCTATACTTACTGTCACATTTGGACTAGAATTGCTAATCCAACTACAAAGGGCATGCTTTTGAAATTTTCACTTCCCAGAAGTCCAGTATTTCTGTAGAATTTGGTGACAGGGGGCTGAGAAATGGTTCATCTTGAAAGACCAACAGGGCAGGTCCTGTTTATCCTAAGTGTGTGGACTGGAGAAAAGCCCTCAGGGGTTAGTTGCCTTCAGGAGTTAGTTTGTATCTGGCACAGAAAACTGGCCTTTTTTGGTCAACACAGCTAGTTTACACAGTAGTTAGTGAATGGATCTGTGGAGAGAGCGACAGGCTTGAGCTATTAGAGGCTGCAGGTTTTGAATAGAGGGACAGACAGTTCAGGAAATCACTTCCCTAACCCGCAGGCCCTGGCTCAGCTGTTGATAGAGACCAGATTCTGTGCAGGGCAGACCCTTCAGCTAGTGGGAGAACCGTGCGGCTGTGTAAGGCAACCTGGTTGGTGACAGAGGTAATAAATACCATCAAACGTAGGCAATCTGAAAAGAAACAGAAACATTGTCCATAAGATCAGACGGTTACACAAATATTTAAAAAGCAATATTGATGAACCTCCTTGTTCAGAAGAGCTCATCTAAACAGTATGTGTGTGCACAAATACTCTATTCCTGCAAGAAACCTGAGTTAGCGAGCGCCGACTGGGGCTGGCTCCCCCAAAGCTCCATGGCCTCCCTGCACACACTCCTGCGTAGGCCGGGGTATTGTGTCGATTCAGTGCTCACCCGTGTACATGCATTCAGTGTAAATGTTTCTGTAATTCACCGGCTCCTTCTGCCCGTCACTGACTCATTTGAAGACCGACTCAGCTTCCAGGGGAAGTGAATGGCTGCCCTCATCAGGGGTATCTCAGGACAAATTTACATCCACACCCCTTCACTGGACACCTGTGGCTTTTAGAAAGTAAGCCGGATAACATCGTGTGGTAATGTAATCAGTTTCTATCCACACAAGTGCTTCTAGGATTTCCCTCCTGAGTTAGGTAACAAGACCCTTCCCCTGAGATTGATACATAAATAATTAACTAGCCCAGCCAGTTATTCTGGAAAGGGGGGGAGTGGCAGGCAGAGCACCCCAGCCTCTGCAGTGACCCCCATCCCCCCACCAGCAGGAGGGATGCAGGACTGGGAGGCTCTGTCTGTAGGATACTGGTCAGTCCCGCCCACCGTACATGCTGAGACTAAGTTCCACCCCGTGGGGCAAGGCTGGGATATTCAAGTTCTTCCCTTAGTTATCCAAAAAGCCAGTGTGCCCTACTAGGCCTGTATGTGTTGCATTCTGCATCCACAAACGTTGAGATGATTTTTTTCTGGAAATCAGTCAAAGGTAAGTTATTGATCACAAGTCCCTTGCCGATCCTGACTTACTGTTCTTTCACCATCACTTTCAGAATGGCCACAGCAACCTGTCCATGTATTTGTAGGTGGAAGAAGGAGCGAAGTCCCTTCTGATGATAAAGTAGACAGTAATCAGGACTTCCAGACGTAAGCCACCGCCAGGAAAGTTACAGATTGGAAAAGACAATTAGTAGGAGAGAGTTTTTTTGGTTGTCAATACATTTCCATAAGCTAATAGCTCTTTTATGAAATCCAGATTTTGTTGATTAATCTCTTTATATTCAATAACTACACTAAATAGAACTCATTTATTAATAATGTGTTTTCTCCCTCCTCTCTTTTCCCCTCCCCCCTCCCCAAACTTAGTAGGGGACGATGGTATATCAAAGCTATGAAAAAAAAAAATAGAAAGAATTTAAGACTAATAGAAAGACTAGAATTATGTGTTGATGCTTCCTAATGTGAAAAAATAAACAGAATTTAGAAATGATGACACATCTGATCTTTGGAGATAATGTGGTTGTATTTAAAGACGCGGGAGATGAATAAGCATCCATGATAGCAGAGGACAGTACAGGTGATGAAATGAAGAATATGCTACTGTACATGATCGCATTCAAATGTAAAGGAAGTGCCCTCAGTAACTTCTTAGAAGCGTAAAGGAGGTTACCAAATACTTTGTTGTCCAAACCAGAATATTTTTAAGGATGAAAGGGAGTGCTGTGAGTAACTATGCTGGCACAACTTAGAACTGCCTGTAAGGCAGTTAATAAAAAGAATATACGAGACTGTACTTATTCACGGAACAGATATGCTTGGCCTTTCCATGAACATTTTCAGGTCAAGAGTAGAAGTGGGGAAGGGTCTGCTTACAGCCCCAGCTCCCTGACTTTATGTGATTGACTCTTGCACTGGTTAAACTGATATTCTTTGTAGACATGACCTATCCTCAGAGCTGAGTGTGAACTGCCCTCATATCCAGGCTTTTAAATCTTGAGCGTGGCAGTGATTTATTTTTATGGTGGTTTACAAGTTAGAAATGATTACTTTGCAAGGCATAGTTTACTTTGAAGGTAAAAGAGTGATGATAGGTAAGGGAAAATGCCGTATTTGGCATTGTTCTTAACAGCTTATGAGACTTGGAGAACTCTGGATACTTTAGAACGCTTTCTGCTGGTGGTAGGAATGAAATGGAAGCCCTGTGAGGAAGTAACTCAGAACTCTGGGTCAATAATCGCTCTCATTGCAAGAGTTCAGATTTGGACATTTTCTCTGCAAAACTTCATTTACACACAGTGTCTATCATAACAATTTTGAATTTATGCTTATTGTGTGATACCTATTTTTTATTAGAATATTCTTATGAAGCCATTAAAATGATGTAGGCAGAAGAGTAATACTATAGTATAATAACAATAGTAGGACACAAAGATGTTCACTATTATAAGTGCATCAAGCAGTTGACAAAACAGTTTTGTTATTTGCTTCCATTTGTGTTTTAGGAAAAAGTATACCCACGGCACACATACATACAGATAGAATAGTGCAAGGGTATACTACTAAATTTAACTGCCTGTTTGAGGGTTGGTGAAATTTAAATTTATTTCCTTCTGATGACATTGACAGGACTTTCTGTTCATGTATACTTTTAAAATATGAAAACCTAAAAATTAACCTTTTTCCTTTACAAAAAGTGGTAGTGTATATCCTGAATCTTTCTAGTTCTGTGTGTTCAAGGTAGTATTTTCAGACGATGGAGTAATTCACTGTCATCTTGATCTCATGGTCAAAAAATCAAGAGAGAAGGCTGTGCAAGTCATTTAAAAAATGCTTTGTGACCGGTCAGGCGGTCATGTGGTTAAAGAATGTAAGTGCCACCACGCCCTTCACTGTGGAGTGGAACATGGCCATCAAGTGCTAGTCTAATGAGATGAAAGGATTACCTTTAGAAATTAAGTCATAACGTAATCTAATCGCTAGTCCTGTCTTAGGACAGATGACCCGCATCTGCTGCCTGGGAGGTAAAGTGACTTAGCCAAAGTCACAGAGTAAATTAAGAGCAAATTTGATGTTCTGGCTCCACATCCAGTACGTAATACTGTTTTTGTTTGTTTCCCAACCTCCTCCTAACTACAAAGTATGGTAGACTCTCAGTTAACCGGCACCCAAAGGGATTGGTAGATGCCGGATAAATACAAGCAGACTCTCCATTAACTGAAACTCACGCAACTAGCTAAAGCTCAAGCAACCGGCAAAATGCAAACGGCAAAAAAATTTTGCCGGTTGCTTGAGTTCTGGTTAATGGAGAGTCTACTGTACTTACTGTATGTTAAAAAGCTTGAAACCTGAATTTTCATGTGCCGTTCATTGGGCAGTATTCCAAAGCTTTGCTTATGTGTAAAAGTTATCGAAGTCCATTTGGTGTGTTGATGATAATAACTTGAAGTGACATTGAGTTGGGTTGTTGATGGAACAGTCGTGAAGTGCTGCCCTGTCTACTGCTGAGCGCTCACCTTGTCGTTACTGCTATTCTACAGCTGTAAAACCGTAATCAGATCGAAAGAATGGAGGCTGGTAGATTGTGCTGGTTACTGTAATTTTGTAAACTGTCTGTGATAGAGATGTGCCTGCCAGGAGAAAAGTCTGTGTGTGCCCCGGTAAAGGCACATCTGTAGAATGTCAGGGAAGCCCTCCTGGTTGCCCAGACTGGCCCAGACTCCTGTCGCCTCGCCTCTCAGGGCCCCGTGTCCTGGGTCATTGCAACCTCACCGGTGGTGTCACATACACGTGCGCAACCAGGTGCTTCTTGCCCGTCGCTCCCAGCTCCATCCTCAGCTCCAGGCACAGCGTCTCCCGTAGCAGGAACGCAGTCAAAACGAGGACGCCCCTTGCCTGTCCTTGTACAGGTGGGGTCCTCTCGATCTTCGTCCCTTTGATCCTTCTCTCTTCTTCCTCTTAAGAACATTTGGAGATTTGCCTTTAAAGCAGTTATCAGTAGGACTCTTAGTTGCAAACGTTCTTAAAACATTGTGAGTTTTTTCTTTTGCAATTTTTTAAAGCTCATCAGCTATTCGTAGTGTTAGTGTATTTTATGTGTGGCCCAAGACAAGTTGTCACCTTCCAGTGTGCCCCAGGGAAGCCACAGGATGGGACACCCCTGCTCTAGACATTTTAAAGATGCTTACGATGTTTATTTCTTAGGAAAGAAATGCTTATCTGGAATTGGGTGTCTCATTGGAAGCCAGCAAAGTGTCATCTGTGGTTTTGCTGCTACTAGATCTCACCGTGACCACGTAGCAAAATGCTGGTTTTGAAGGCACTGGCCTGCCTTTTTCCTGCATAGGTAGCAGGGGTGCCTGACAGAGGGAGCAGGAGGCTGGGGCTCCGGGTGCCAGCGTGTGGGGTGCATGGGAAGGAGGAGAGTCCCTGCTCCCTGATCAGTGGGCATGGGGGAGGACTGTGACTCACTCCTCTTGCGCTGTCTTTGTCTTTATGATGGTTGGGAACTCAGTCATAAGCCAAGTCCTAGCAGAAACGTTTCCTTCGGTACAGTGGGAAATACACCTACATGAAGCCATGAGACATGAGTGATTAGTGTGATTTCAAACACAAGATTTGGGGAAACGGTGTCTGAAACCAGAGTATGTGATGAGTCCTGTCTCCCCTCACACTGTCATTGAGAGTTTCACACACAGGTAAACTATCAGGTGCAGTGTCGCCTGAAGAGTTATCCTGAGGGGGTACTGGTTTAGAGTAGGGACTCCAACCTGCTTACGGGACTTCGCCTCCGTGCGTCTCAGTTTCTTCACTGTGCAATGAGGATGGATAGTAAATAGTGCTCACACATAGGTTTGTTCTGATGATTAAATCACATCATGTCATGAACAGCCAGAACAGGCCCTGATGCCACATCAGCAGCGTATTCTTTTCATTCATAACACTTGTCAGGGCAATTGATCAGGCTTGCTAGGAACCCTGTGGGCGTGTTGTCACTCCTCTTTAAAATGTTTACTGCCAAACTTTTCCTCCCGCCCTCTGGATTGTCCCAGGGCTGCTGGAGACACATGTCAGTATTTGTGGTGCAAAGGGAAGTGTCATGGGTTAGGGAGGGCACAGGATTTTGTTGTCGTAAATCATCAGCTAGTGCCAGGATTATCCACAGAACATCGCTGTGTAATCGCAGCTGCAGGAAGTGTCCAGGGGCCTGACTCAGAGTCGTTGGAGCTGGCTGAGTGCATGCCTTGCGCGTCCCCGTCCTTGGTGCTGTCTCTTGTGGATTGGAAGTTCTTTGGAAAATAGAGCATGTGACCCAGAGAAATGAGGATGAAGAAGTCATCAGCATAATTCTGCAGCTCACTGTTCATTCAGAAGTGTTCATAGCAGCAAACAGTAGTTCCTCAGCATTTAAAGTAACCTTGTGGTTAAATATGCTGTTTGTTACACTTGGTGCACAAGTAAGACCTGTCTTGTATCTGTTGTTCATCAGCCAGAGATAGTAGGATAAAAGCTCCTGGCAAAAATAAGAATCTCCCAGTTGTATTTGTAATTGACTTTAATCCATGAAAAGCTGCTCTATCACACTCCATAAGAACTGTCTAATTTTTATTATCTGGCTGCCGCGTTGTTAAAAACAACACAAGAGAGTTACTTGTATTTCAGGACTTACAATTGTTCCTTTTCAAATGTGCTCTCTAGAACAAGAGGCTTCTTTGTTTAGCCTTCAGCATGTGGCTCAGTTCATCTCTATTCCTGCCAGGGTCTTGAGACGTTTGCGTTCTCTGCACTCACCTTGTAGTCAGTCTCCCCAGGCTTTTCTTATCCTCGGAAGTTTAACTCCACTCCTGTGCTTCCCGAGAGGCACTCTGAGGTCCCTAACGTCCTGCTAATAACCTCCTGCTAACCCCCAGAGTGTCTCAGGCATCCCTTCTCTTCTGGCCTGTAGGCAGCCTGACAGTTAGGTACCTTGCTCGCAAAATCTGTCATTCCATTTTGATGATGTCTTTGCGTAACATGTGCATGACTAAAGCACGTATTCATTGTCTACGTGAGTAGAGCCCTGCAGTTTATTACATGTTTTCCCTGCGCACTGACAAAAAAGAAGAAAAGACTGTCTGACGCATAAGAACCTGTCTGTTGTTTTGGTATCTATCCATTTAGGCTTTTCTCTTTCTGTTTATGTTTATATACCTGTTACTGCACATAAGCATATATAATCATGTTTTGTATAGTTTTTAAAGGCGCCATTTTACAATACAGTTTTATCTCTAGTTTTTTCTTCACCAAAATGTAAACCTATAAAAAAATAAACTTCTAAAGAAACTAGGAGAAAGTCTTTGTGATTTTGGTTGGGTCCAGCAGAAAAGTTTTAGATAAGATACAAAAAGCACGAACAAGTTGATAAGCTGAATATCAGAATTTAAAAACTTTGCTTTTTAAAATGAAATTCAGGGTGCCAGGAAAGCTCAACAGGTTGAGCACTTATCTTGCAACTGTGAAGTCTGGGGATTGAATCCCAGCCCCAGCCCATGCAAAACCCATGTGCTGAACTGCGGCACAGCTATTAACCACTGGGATGGCAATGAAGGTTCTCTTCTCCCATGCGGCAGCCCCCAGTTTAGTTCCCACTTGACGCAGCCCCACACCCACCTGTGTGGAATGAAACCATGTCACAGCTAATGATGTACAACTATGGAGGCTGCTCTGGGACCTCCCAGGTCTCTCTCTCACTCTCACCTTCTCTCAAACAATAAAATAAATCTTAAAGAAAGAAAAAATAAGTAGTTGCATAGTTAAAAAAAGAAACAATGAAAATATAAGCCATAGACCAGGAGAAATTACTCATTTAGCCCCTCAAGGATCTGATTATATGAAGACCTTTTACAACTCAACAATAAGAAAACAAACACCCAAATTGAATAATGTGTATAAGATTTGAATAAACACTTCAGTAAAGAAGATATATATGGAGGGCAAATTATCACAAGAGGATGGTCAATATCACTAGTTGCTAGGAAAGTGTGAGTTTAAAGCACAACGAAATACTAGCACCTACTTGCTAGCCTAGAATGGCTGTAAGGAAAAAGAGTGACTTGATATTGACTCTACAAGTGTTGATGAGGACATGGAGAAATTAGGATCCTTGTAAATTGCTGCTGGGGCTTTAAAGTTGTACAGTCACTTTGGAAGCCTTCTTGCTTTTTCCTGAAACGTTAAACATGTGCTTAGTGTATGAACAGCAATTCCGTTCCCAGTTGTCTCCCTCCAAGAGAAGTGAAAACGTGTGTCCTTGCAGAGACTTGTATACAGATGTTCAGCAGCTTTACTCCTAATAGCCAGAAACAAAAGAACCTGGATGTCCATTCAGTAGTGAATAGACAGACAAGATGTGCTACACCATATTCATTTCATGAGATTCAGCAGTAAGGAACGAACAAACTTTTGACACATGCCACAAAAAAGGAAGAACCTCAGCAACAATAAGTGAGGTGAAAGAAGCCAGACAAAAAGTGCAGCATATTGTATCCCCTCATTTATGTGAAATTTCTCAGCAAGGCAGAACTGTAGAGACGGGAAGCCAACTCATAGTTGCCGTGGCCTTACGGGTAGGAGAGGGGGTGCTTGCCAGGAGGCTCGAGGGGCTCCTTTGGATGATGCAGGTGTTCTCAAACTGCTGAGGAGGATGGTTGCACAACTACACACTTACTCGAATTCACTGAACAGTCCACTTAAAATGGGTAAATGTTTTAAACAATAGCGCCCTCAAACTTTATTTGACAAATCCCAATATACAGAACCCCTTGCCATTTTGTTACCTCATTTTAATTCTAAGAGGTAGATAAGGTACGGGACCAATGATGGTGTGTGACTTTGAGGGCTCAGGGCCAGTCCTGGCAGACCAGGTAGCCACCTACTAAAATGAGTGACGTTTACGGTATAAAAATTCTTCCTTCATTAAAACACGTCATGAGGTGTTTTACAGAACATACCACGAACATCTTTCTATGTCAGTCACTCTATTTGCCATCATTTCTTAAAAGGTATGTTGGGACATTTGAGGCAGCCAGAGAAATAGGCTTGGTTGTGACGACTACCAATGGACTCGTCACTGAGCTACAGCGATCAATCACCTCATGGCCTGTCTTGGTTCAGCTCTGTTGCCTACTCCCTGGATTCCTTCGAAGCAAGCTCCAGTCACTGTATTGTTTCTTCCATAAATACTTCAGTGTAGTGTCATTACCTGTCAGTGATCGCTCACTGTTCCATTGCAGGTGCCATCATGTGGTAAATAGTCCTTGATCATTGCTCGTTTAGGCTGATCTTACATACTGCTTTGGTAAATGGTGCTGCCAGGATGCCTTTGGGACAAGTCTTTGTGCCTGTTCTCCTGACCAGCCACCGTTTAGTTGAACTCCCTGGCCTAGAAGAACTGTGTATGGAAGAACTATTTTTTCTCCAATGCCTTAAAGCAGTGGCATGCAACCTTTTGGCTTCCCTGGGCCACGTTGGAAGAAGAATTGTCTTGAGCCAAACATAAAATACATTAATACGCATGATAGCTGATGAGCTAAAGAAAAAGAAAGGTTGCAAAAACATCTCCTATGGTTTAAGAATCTGTGTTGGGCCTCATTCAAAGCCTTCCTGGGCCTCAGGTTGGATGTGCCTGCTATAAAGTATACTGTAAGCAGAAAAGTTGTAACGGGATTCACAGAAGTGGCTCTTAGCTAACGCTGCTTGTGCATGAACGTGTGGACTAGAATAGCCCCACTCTTGCTTCTTTTTGTTGATACGTTGTTCCTTAGAAACACAAACATTATTACTATTCATGCTCCCCTTCTCATTTTTGCTCAAGTTTGTGATTGCTTTGTGTCTTATGAGCCAAGTTTTATAGTGACACGTCTTAAAAAAAGTCCCCTTGCTGTGGACTTGTGACCACCTTGGGAGCCAGCTGGCTGTGCACATTTAGCCCCTGACACTTGTCCAGACTGTCGTAAGTGCGTGCTGTGTTCTCAGAGCCACTGAGCGCTGGGTCTCACTTCCCCAGACCTGTGCACACGGTGGAGGGGAGGCTGTTTCCCGGTGTTTCTTTCTTCTAAATTTCCTTTTCAGCACTTTCGGAAACAAAACATTCACTTGTCTCATTGTTTGGGGGGGAAACCATGGAAGAAAAAAAGAAATAATCACATTATTGTTTCAGTATGAATTATAGATATCCCCCTCATTATTTCATCAGTTATCATAATGAATTTAAAGCCAGCGAAAATGAGCCAGACCAACAAATGATCCAAGGACAGGAAGTCTCTGCTCTTCCTGTGTCCTTGGGTTAAAATCTTCCTTCCTTTTTTGAACTCTCGGTTATATCTTCTTCTGAGTTTCCAATGAGAGCGGTAGAGTGTAGTTAGGCAAATGCTCCATATTTATAAGAGCTACTAAAATCATTTTCTCCAAAGGGGAAGAAGCAAAGAGATGGATGTTTACTGTCTCAAAAAGAACCACCATTGCAAAGATTTGCTGTTACATGTCATACTTAGGGCCTGCCAAATACAGACTGAGTGATTCAGACCTGTATTTATACACATACCTGGTACAAAAGCCCCTATTCTGAAGTGATTTACTATCACTAACTTTACCCCTAACAAGCAGTCATTGTCAATGCAAACTTGCCTGGCTGTGAGTTAACCCATAATAGAACATACGCAGTAATTTAAAATAGGAAACAATGGAATATTTTGCCATGTGAGACTAGAAGTACAAAATATTAGAATAAGCACTTTTCAGCTGAAGTATATATAGAATTTTCCTATGTGAACCTGGTTACGCTTCTTTGTGTATGTAAATTTAAGATCAATTTTTAGAAATTAGCAAGAACAATCTCTGTCATCTATGTTCTCTCTTGGCTTGATGTGAATACAGATATCAACAGTTTGTGTTGAAGAAACAATATGGGATTTTAATTTTTTTGTAAGTATTCTGGTCAATCAAATCAGGGCTTTGAGGGAAAAGTCTTCAATGGACTAAAAAGTACAGTAGACTCTCAGTTAACCAGCACCCATGGGGATCAGCAGATGCCAGATAAATGTAAGTAGATTCTCCATTAACCGGCCAGTTAACAGAGAGTTTACTGTATAAAAAGAGATAAATGCTCCATCCCTTCAAGGACCGGCAGGTTGCAGAGGGCCTGGAAGATGGATGCTCGCCCAGGCTGGCCTGATCCCCAGGCGATTGGTGTGTGGGCTGTGGCCTCCTCAGAAGTCACAGCCAGCTTCTGCTGAAACTCCAGAGCGCCCCAGCCTGCCCCTTACGGGCCGCTCCTGAGTCGGAGCTGAAGCTCCTCAGCCTTGGATCTCTTCATCACTTACAAGGCTCTCCTGCCAGCATATTATTTGTTCTGCGCTCGGGTGGGAGTTTTCTGCAAAGAGGGCTAGTACATGATTTGCCGGAAATAAAAGTGAGTTATCATGAAACACTCAAGGTGCTTTTGATATCTTGTTCTCAGCTGTCACGTGGATGGTTAATAATGTGCCATTATTTCTGTCAGAAGCAGCTTGATATTATCACTGTAATTCTTAGTCCATGACCAGGAAAAAGGGGGTGAAGACCTTTGCTCTGAGTTGACTGCCACCTTTATTCCTTCACATACGTTCTTTCTGACGTAATCCAGTATTTGAACATGGAATGCACAGAAGTCAATCCCTTACATGGGAGGGACAGATTTTTTGGATAAAGGATTGGTACTAAAAGAAAGTATTAAAATTTCTAATACTTGAAAAACTAAAAGCGGTTCTGTTGTAAATGATATTTTGCTCACTACATATGCTCTGTCTTGAATGTGTTTTTAATACCACTTTAAGCATAAATAGAAAGCCAACATCTATTCTCAAAGTGATTGGAAAAAATAAAAAAGACTCTAGATCTTGTCCCTCAGTGTGGCTGCCTCCCACCTTCACTTGGACAGGAAAGTGACTGCTCTTTATGAGAGCGTGCGTCACTGTTGCAGTTGTCCGCCAGGACCAGTCACTTCAGCCCCGGCTCATGATGGCACTGATGTGGCCTTGTCCTTTCCCGTCCAGACACACATGCTCAGACACGTGTGAGTGCCGCTGTCTCCGAGCTCTTGTCTCGGGCCCGTGGGGTGTTTTATGAAGCCTGCCCAGCATTTAGATGGTGGCGTGGCCACTTGGAATGGCAGAGTGCCTAGGACAGGTAGGTAAGACTTGTTGGCATTACTGAAGAAGAAAGAGCTAATTTTTTATTTTCCTAGAAGATTGGGAAAACAAAGCAAATGATTCTCTTCCAACCAGAGTATATCAAGCCTGCTGATTGTAGACAGGAAGACGGGGTTTGGTAGTCCCATTGCTTTATTGTTTAGTTTACAGATTGTATTTGAATTTGGGTCAACATGTTGATGAAGCCATTTTCATGATTTGTGTATCACGGTAGTTCATTTATTTTCTAGCAGTCAAAAAAACAAATAGGGCAGGCTTTATTTTCTCGCAGGCTTTATTTTCTCACATGCTTGGATGAATACAACAGTGACAAAGTTGAGACACGCGGCCTGATGGGCCGATTTAGAATTTATTGTTTCCATCTTAAGAAAGATTTGAGTGACATTGGGCAACACCAGCAGTGTAAGTAAGGTGTGCCAGAGGAGTTCAGAGCAGGTGAGCGGTTCTCTTCCTGTCCTAGGGGGGGGGTGTGTTTTGTACACCTAACCATACAAACACTGATAAGGATGAGAGTGAAACAAGTCTGCCTTGCACTTACACGTATCAGAAATTTAAATTGGGGCAAAAAGATTCCTGTAAGCAGGATGCAGGGAAAGGAAAATAAATTCTTTTCCTCCCTCTCACCTTCTTCCCTCCTCCCTTTAAGGGCCTCCTCCTTCCTCTCACGTCTCTCTCCCGCCCTTCTCCTCCTCTCCTCTGTCAAAATAAATATTAACCTTGTAATTGAGCCGCTTGCAGAGGAGAGATCAGGTTACTCCACAGGCTCGGGCACTCTGCCCTCACCAATTTAGTGGTACAATTACGGACAAGTTAGCTGTCTGTTTCCAAACCCGTTTTGCCAGGTGTACTTTCACTATCAGCATATAATTGAGTTAAATGGCATGATCCACGGGTTTGAGACATGACTGGTAAAGAAAATATTTCTGTAAAAGCTAAGTTGAATGATTTTGGAAGATTGGATAAAGGCAAAACATTTAAAATACCGGTAGTCACATTAAAGTGTGGGAGAGACCATTGTGAACGAGGAATTTTGTAAAGCCCCGTGAGCGTGCTGCTCTTAAGACTTCTCCTGTCTCTCGCTCCAGCTGAGGACGAAGACCGGCCCTGGCCTAGTAGAATTCTTGCACGTAGGACAGTGGAGTCATCCTATCTGGAACGTCACACTCAAAGCAGACACAGCCCTGATGCAAAGGTGATCATAGGGGCATTAAAGTGGATCCGTCATTGCACCCATGTGGAACAGGAGGAGGAAAACAATCTGTAGTGTACGTCTTTTTAATGGCTTTCTGCTTTAACAGACTTAAACATTAACTGCACCAAGTGGCTTCTGCACAGAATCTAGGAGGCGGGTGTAGGATCCCGAAGTTTAATAAGCATCGCATATGGTTCTGGGGCACGTGTTTGGGTCCACCTTGTAGAAAATACTGACCTAGCTGTGTAGGCACTTTACATGTTATATTTTAAACCTTGTGACAGTTCTGTGCCCCCCCCCCATCTCTGCTGCCCCCATTTTATAAATAATGACACTGTAGCCACATTGATTCTGTTTGGTGACCTCATGACATCCCAGAGATGCTAAGGGTGGGGTCTGGACTCAGGCCCAGGTCAGCCCTCCTTGGAAGGGAATCAGGGGACACAAGATGTGAAAGATAAGCTGTCCTGACGGAGGGAGTTGCCCTCATGGGGGAAAAAAGAGAACTGTTAGAAAAATGACAGGTTTAAAGAGAAGACTGGGCATGAGGCCTTTTGCTTTGGAAGTGCGGTGCCTTTCAGACCTCTGCCCTCCGGGAGCACAGACGAGGAACCGGGTGGTGATCAGTCACCCTGCACTCCGCCCAGTCCAGCTCCGCCTCCAGCTTTGGGGTCCCAGGCGACGGCCTCACCGGATGGACCCGGCTGTATCTTTTGTAAAACCAGGGGGTTCTGTGACAAGCATCCAGTCCTGAGAGCTCGTCCAGGCTTCCAATCCTGTGATTCTATCTTTTGAAAAGTAACAATTTCCTGCCCCTTGACCCTGACAGAGACCACGTGGCCAGACAGAACGTATGCACGTGTGTGAGCCCCGCATGGAGAGTGACGGGAATTCACTGAATGCAGGAGGGTTTTCTTTCATTAACCCAGCTGCTCCGGACCGTGTGTGGGCGGGGCTTCTGGCCGAGTGTGGGCGGGGCTTTTGGCCGTATGTGGGCGGGGCGTCACAGCCTGTGGGATTCCTGAGAACCGGAGGAGATGGTCACTTGCCCACGAAGCTGGGCCGGCCCCGCATAGCTGTGTGTTTTATGGCCCTGAAGAAGCACTTTATTTTTAATTTGCAGGTTCTCATGTCTGTCCCCTTGTGTCTCTGGCATCTGTGCTTTCTTCTTACTGTTTTTAAAGGTATGACATTTTACACTCAATTTCAGTCTCATTTTAGTTTTAATTCTAAGTTGGATTATAGAGATACATATCCTTTTAAAAAAACTTTTTTGACATTCATTGTTTAATGTATGAAAACCCTGGAATTGGACCAGCATTTGCTATTCTTTCTGCTTGATATCTGGAGAATACATTGATGGAGGCAGAACCCACTTTTGGCCTGAACGTAGCATTTCTGGAGGTAAATGTTTTCAAGCAAAGCTGCAACTGTATTTCTTTGACATCCCACTAAGTCATATTTTCATCTAGTTTTGTTTACTATTAATCTATTTTCCATTTCTTGATTTTTTTCTTTTTTATGGAAGAAACATCATTATTTATATTTTCCTTTTCAGAATGTGGAGCCCAGTCTGCTGCCCCCCTTCTCCCCCCCTGGAACCCCACCCCTCCCGCTCAGTCCCATGCACTGATAAGGGGGCACCAGCACCAGCCCTGCCACCCAAGAACTCAGAGCTGACTTTTCATTCACTTCCTCTGTCGCCCTTTCCTTCCGTTCCTTGGCTCAGTCGTATCTGGGGAGCACTGGGGTCGGCAGAACTTAGACGCCCCAGGATATGCCTTCCATTGAGTACTGGTGCATGGGACCCAGGACTAGGATGCATGTTAGCCTTGGGCTCAGTCTGTCCGTTAATCGTAAGGGAGAACATCCTGGGTGGGGCCCGTTGGTGAGGACTTAGGAGGTGATGTGGCAGTGGTGTTCCAATGGCCTCCAGAACGCAAACTGCCACCTGGTGCAGCGAGCCAGGAGGCAAGGGCCCGAGTGACCTCAGCTGATGTGCGTGTCCCTTGGCTAATTGCCAGCAAGGAAGTGCATTCTTCCATCAGCCCGAATGAACCCGGAAGAGTACACGCCCCCCCCCCCCCCCAAGCTGCACAGGAAACTGCAGTCTGGCTGGGAGGGGGGTCTCAGCTTTAGACCCCCGTGCAGAAAACCCAGTGATGCTGTGCCCAGGTGCCAGCCTACAGAAAGCAGGAGACGACCCAGGTGCCAGCCTACAGAAAGCAGGAGACGACCCAGGTGCGCTGTTAGTAATGATTTGTCAACAGAAACTAACACAGGCACCTAAAGGAGTTTTGGGTGCTGTAGATTTTAATTCCATCTGCTGCTGCTGCTTTTCTCAAAGGCGTGTGCCAGTCTGAGCTGCCCACTGCACAGGACAGCCAGTGAACATTGTGACGGGGCACTGCAGCCAGCAGCTCCACACTGATTCTCTAAAATTCATGGAAAAGTTAAGGGAACTCCACGCTTCAGGTGGCCTATGGAGTCCTGTCACAGAGAAGCATGGCATTCATTTCCTTTTGGCTTTCAAAAATCATGAAAACTGCTCAGGACTTCTGTGTTGGATACGAGGACATAGGCCAACCCCTTCCATTCTTAGAAATGAAGACCCTGGGGCTCCAAGAGTTTAACCATGTGAAGGCCAATAGCCTTTCTTGCACACAATATTAAAAATGCACACTGTATATTCTAATGTTACATATCCTAACCAGTACACATGTGCAATATGCTGGGATCCTTACCTTTTTTCTCTTTCATTTAATCACTGGTGGCATGTCCTGGCTCTTTATTATCTTCCTTATTTATCATTTCTACTTCCATGCCCACAGCATCAGTATCAAGGCTCCGGAAAACTACTCCGACAGCATCCTTTTTGTCAGCTGAAATAGAGTGTCACTGTTGAGTCCTCCCTCTCAGCTTTTTCTAGAAAGCTCAGTTGTTCTGCGTTACCTGCTAGCACCCCATCCATAAACACAAACACCCACCCATCCTTCCAGAGTTACTCTCGATCCTTTCAAAACTGTATGAGGTGAAAATGTTTCAGATGGTGGTAGCACTATAGACTGCATCACCTTCAGTGCAGCCTGTAGCACATTCTTCACGTTATTCTGTCTTCACCAAAAACGTCATAGGTAAGGTGACCAGATGTCCCGCTTTTGGCGGGACAGTCCCGATTTTTAACAATGTGTCCTGCGTCCCGCGGCGTTTTAAAAAAGTCCCGATTTTTGGAAAGAATGCACGACAAGCTAGGGAACGGCGGGAGATAGACCCAATTTTTAATCAAGAACCCCCTCCCCCCCCGGTCAGTGGTGTCCCACTTTACCAATGTTAAAATCTGGTCCCCTTAGTCATAGGTTAACTTTGCTTTATCTCCCTGACGAAGAGTTCTTTCCTTACTACAGGGGTAACCTCAACTGTGAAATAGCCGATAATGGATCAGCTCTGCTCCTTTTTAAAAATTATAAAAACCACAAGTGCTACAATGTCTACTTAAAATAGGTAATATATGTATATAAGGTGACCCCAAAGATGTTGCAGACCGGAGGTGACTCCTTCCTGGTGGGCGGGGCTTCATGGGCCCTGCGTCAGCTTCAATCCCTGTAGTGACTCAGGTTATTGGGTGTCACCAGTGTAGAGGAAGGGATTCCTAGCCTTCCTCCTGGACAAGTTCCAGCCTTGCCTGCTGTCGGGTCAAGTTGTGTTTTAAGACCCCACGCAGGTTGAAGAGCAGGCTGTTCGGGATAGGCCCCCCTGGTGGCTGGGGCATGAACAGAATCCTTCGGCTTAAAGCCTCAGCTTAGTAAACCGGGGTCTGAATGTTACATTGGAGGCGATGTGTCTGTGCATGGGTCTGCAGAAGGAGTTTTCTTTTGCCCCGTGTTATTTTATTCCAAATTATGCATTTATGAGAAGCTGTGTCCTTAAGCACGTGGAGTTTCCAATAGTCATGAACATTATGGGTTGACATTGTCCCTGCTGCTTTGTGAGAGATGACAACAGCTTTAAATAACCTGTTAAATAATGTTTATTTAAATAACCTGTTAAGTCAGTTGCCTTGGAAGTCCTGAGGCCCGAAAGGCTGCTGGTCACCGTAGAGGCCCCAAGGGGAGTGTTTCCAGACCCCCCCCCGCCCCCCCGAAGGCTGGGAAACCAGAGGGTGGGGAGGAATTTGGCTCTGTAGCAGCCGCCTCGCATGGCCTCCACCCTGTGCTTAGGGATGGGTGGCCGGGGGAGCTGAAGGCAGGGCCTCAGCTCCTCTGATCTTCACAGTTGAGGCACAGGAGACAGCTTGAGGGAAAACGGGTGGAAAGAGGAAACACCCTGTCCCTTTAAGGACTCAGTTTGCGGGACAGGTTGCTTCTGTTCTGCACCCCACAGTCCTGGAGGAATTTCAAGCATGTGGACCCATACTCCCTTTCTCGAACCATCAGGAAGTGTGTTGATGTCAGCAGCTCAGACCCGTGTCATAAAAGCGAGGGGAACTGACTCAGAAGTCACCACCTGGGAAGTTAAAATGAGGATGTTGTCCATAAATCACAGCATGAGCAAGTCAGGAGACAGCCCACTCTTGACCTTGGCGATAAAGGACGGGGACATGCATCCCCGGGTGCTGCGTGGGATGGGTTACCACATGGCCCTAGACACCCGCCGGGCCTCCTCACTGGGGTTTTTAAGTTGCAGATTTATTGGACTGAGTGGTGGACTCCGGTTTTTACGTGTAATGCAGTCAGTTGGGCGCTCTCTTAGTATCTGCTGGGTTCTCAGGGCTGCTCCCCTAAGCTCTGTGGGAAATGGCAAGAACATGACAGCACCTTTGAAAGTTTGGGCTGGGAAGAAGCTCTGTGTAGAACAGATCCATAGTGCCTCACGTAGTTGTCACCACAGGTTCATGCAAGTAACCACAGTACTTGTGCCGAGTACCATGCACTCACACCCGGGAGGTTTGTTTTAAGTCATGTGATAAGGAGTGTAACACTTACACTGTTTAATTTAGATAATGGAATTCATTGAGCTTTGTTCTTCAATCTCGCTTGAGAGATTATGGTATAAGAATAAAGTTAGTTTTCCTGTGTGATGGAAAAGTCTTATGAATACGATTAGGAACCAGGGCTTTTTTTTTTGCTAATGTCATATTTGTTGTATTTGAAACGTCGCAGGGAGTCCGGTGAATACTAACATTGAGGAAAGTATTCCATATAGCAGCCCCTACGGGCTTAAATCTGAGCTCTCCTGGAGTTCAGAGGGAGGGGCGGGGACCTCTGTGAGGGGGTTCCTGAGAGCTGGGCCCCGACACGGTTTCTTGTGACCAATTTGCAAATAATTTGCAAATGGAGGAACCCTTGTTCTCCAGTGAAGGAATAAAGAATAACGGGTTTGTTTTCATTTCTCCCTTGTTGGGTTGTAGGGAAATTGTGTCTTTGTGTTGCAGTGCCATTTTCTGCACCTAGAGTTTCAGTTCTGACATGTTTTGTGTGGACGTGTCAGGGACAGAAACCAGTTCTTGCTAGCCGTGACAGTGAGACCGTCCGGAGTCTGAGACCTTCTGGAGTCTGAGACCTTCTGTCCTGCTCCATCTTCC